>CAWUHX010000083.1:157446-444346 GCA_963922205.1 Romanomermis culicivorax | reverse complement strand
AGCAGTGGTATCAACGCAGAGTACTGCCTCGCAAGAAAAAGAAAGGTCTTTGGTTTGAAAATTCTTAGAATAATGGATTCCATAAAAACATACCTTGCAACATCCTATTCTCGTTATTTTTCATTCTTTTAAATAATTTTTGTACACCAAATTGCCAAACGCCCACAGCCGATTTTGAGCTGGGCGAATATTTTTCCATCAAAGCGGTCAATTTTAGTAAGGCAAATTTTTGTACGGCGATAACTTGACGCATACTCAAACAATCGACTGGAAAAATTGCGATAATTTTCTGCCGCCGATTCATGACTAATATAATTATTATTAGTATCGTCATTATTGGTGATAGCTGTACATCCTTTGGGTGATTTTTTAATGTTTGTTTTATTACCGCCGTAGTATTTGTAATGCTGACGCTGAAAGCTGTGCCAACGAACCCGCCTCTGCAGCGGAAAGCTGAAAATATTCAGTAAAACTAATCGTGCGATGTGTCAGATAGACTCAAGCTGATACCATACATGGAGAGATTTTTAGAACAAAAACTTCGACAAATGATCTTGATCGATTAAGAAAGTAGCAACATAAGCTAGCAAAGGAAAATAACAGGCCTAAATATTTGGAGCATATCATGAAAATGAGATAAATGTAATTTTATAGTTCATAAAAAACGAAAAACTAGATTTTGTCTGTATGGAAACTTTTTCCATCGTCATAAAAATTGATTCTTTGAGACTTATTGGCTGAAATCGTTTGACGAATGTTAGATTTCCAACACAAACGCTTCATGTTTACGCTTTTGAAAATATCGGGCAATTGACATGTCCAAAAGAGCGATTAAGCACCAAATGAAAAATTTCTATAGGATTTGATCAAGACCAAACAATATATAAGTCCACTAACCTAGGTGATCTTGACAGACTAGAACCCACACCAGAATCTCGCCTTTCCCAATACAAACAGTTTTCATTTTCATCCGAACTGCTCGATGTGGAGTTTGTTGACGACTAGACGACGTTTGACCGCTAGAAGGAAATGCGACCGGGCAATTATCTGGCACATGTTCAATTAGAACGTTTAAAGGCGATTTTCCTAAAAAATGAAAAATAACAAGTAACAATCAGAAATTTCCAGTTAACGTACAGATTTTGGAACATTGCTGTTAAAGAATTAAAATTAATGTTTAAAAAATTCTGAAGTAAATGAAATTTCTCCAATTAAAAACACCTTACCACTCTCTTCTTTTGACGTCAAATTTTGTAAATCGCGTAAAAAGGAGTAGCTACAATTATCATTGATTCTATTTTGGTGCGAAAGCTTTGCGACAATATTTCACATTTTCGAACATCACCAATTTACGTCGAGCGCAAAAACGTCGTCTGGGAGCGTATTATTCGTCTTTTCCGATAAATTGGAATGCGACGCGGCCTGCCATTTGTTTTTAGGCGCAAACTTGGGAGAATTAATCATTAAATTAGTCGTTGATAATAAATTTTCGTCGCGCAGCGACCTCTTTATCGATTTTTCCATCTTCTGACACGGCGAAACTAGTTCATTCTCCGGTTTTTTTAACCGTCTCATTACCGCTGCGAAAATAGTCCATTCGTTTGACGAAAGCCTTGGCTTTAATTTTCAAACGTTCGCTGTGAGACCGTTGCAGGCGTAACGAATTGGGTGGCATTCTCGCATTTTCCGACGGTAGTACGATATTCAAGCCGTCAACGGCTTCTTTTTGCGTAATTCTATTCCTATTGCTCCTTGTCGTAAAAATTTAGTTTCGGCGTCAAGAAAGCGACGCGACGGGCGATGTTCGGTGAAACGACGGCTGTAGCAGCCGTCAATGGCGAACGGCGCTCGTCAACGAGATCATCTTCGACTATGCGGGACCAAGTTCGAGATTTGCGAACGAATTTCCAGCGACGACTCAAAGGCAGTTGATCTTCGTCGTCGTCGTCGGTTTCTTCTTCGAATGGTTGCTGAAAATAAAACGCGTAATAGACTTTAAATATACGTAAATATTTGATCATAAGCCCAATATATTCCTAATCCAATCTGTTTTGAATTTATGCAGGGTGTTCAGCAGTTTAATAAAATGAAATTACCTGATTTTTTATAGGTTTTGTGGGGTCATTTTCCATAATTTTACGGGTTATTTGGAACAAAAATCGTCAATAATTCATGCATAAAATGATAACAAGCGTGTACCAGAAGTAGGCATAAACAATATTATGATGTGCTGACACTTCTAATGTCTTCAATTAGATAGATGACGCAGTCATCTGGCTAAAAAAGGAAAAGTGTGCTAGAAATCAACCTCTTTACACTGAAAAAAGAACTAAAATTCAGATATCAGACAGCTAACCAAAAATTAAGATTCTTCGACGAGCAAAGAACTTCAATCATTGCCTAGTACTCACCAGAGACTACGCGCACATATAACGCAGACATTATCATAAAATTGTATTTAATTGATTTTAAAATATTTTCAAGAAATTTTTTCGATTCTAAGATTTGCAAGCTCAACTATTTTTTTTTTGAAAATAAGTTCTGTTCAGTTTTACGTTCGTCATCCTCCAATAATATAATTTCAGCGATCGCATTTTTTCGTTTCAGTAGCCCTTTATTTTTCTTTAAGTCTTTGACAGCCTCTTTAAACAGCGCAGACTTTTTTGCTGCACGCTTCTGACTGTATGTGCAGAAATGACAAAAAATTTTTTTTGTTCCAAGTGAAAACAATTTTTTAAAATCACAGCAATTACAGTAGTTTATTCAAAGTTTATTTTAAATGCTGAAAATGAATTCTTTTCTGCTTCAATTTTCAAATCTGCAAAAAATGCAGCAATTAATCGGCTGCTGACGTAAGAAAATTATCTTCAAATTGGTGAGCACAAAATACTTTTATCACTATACTTAGTCCATTTTGAAATGATTGGTGCAGCGATCCATTAAAGCACGTTCAATACGGAAAAATCTATTGAGCTTATTACTGTAATCAATGGAAAAATTTTTCTTTGCCATGAGTAGTAAACAGAACAGTTGAAAATTTCGTTCAATGGTCAAGTGGTCGAAATTTCTCGAGTAGCACTCAGTCACTTTCAAAGAAAAATTCAGCCTTCTTTTACAGTACAAAGTTTACCACAAGATGAAAATTGCGTAGCAGGTCAAACCTACTTTTCTGGCCTTCATTCTATCTACCACTTCGAACAAAATAGGCTGTGGTTAACCATAAGTGCACTCAAAGTTTCAAGTCTTCCGAGTATTCTGACTTTTGACGAATAAAGAATAATCAAGATTGAAAATCAGGAAGTACGCCGAGGACATTCCACAATGAGACCAGAGGACTTTACGACCTTAACTGCGACAGAATAACTTGCCAAAGGGTCGGAAAGTGCACATTTCTATCAATTCCTTCAATAAAAACACCCAAAACGTCGACTTCTCGATCAAAAATTTCTGTTCTGTGCAGAATTCCCAAAAAATTTCTTCGTGGCCAAAAAATAGTCAACTGTCCATAATAAAGCCTGTTACGGAACCGCAGTTTTTTCCACGATTGTATAAAGGACGTAAATTCTTTTCCCAATTGTAAAAGAATTCTTAGAAAGCGTTTTGTTTAAAAAGATTAATATTATTGTTATTGAAACATATGTTTGCAATACGATGTTAATCACATGAAAAATTCTCCCAAAGAAAAAATAGTCATTTTCTAAAATTACGAAATTAATATAATACAAAGCATCTTTCATAAGGGCTTATGCTTCAGCTGAGTTTCTATCAGGATAACATGCATATCTGCGAAAAGAATCAACGAAAATTTCCCAAAATTCTAGTTAAAAATGTGTGCTGAATGACGTTCTACGGCAAAAATATCTCAAGTAGAAGTCGTACAAAAGTTTGTTCTTGATGGTGATAAAGTCGAGAAAATTTCATATTTCAATGTGTCTAATGACTATCATAACAACTATCAGGAAGAAATAAATTAACTCAGCAGAAATGTTCGAAATTCTCCGAGCCTTTCTGGTTTTCTGGGCATAAATTTCTTTCCTGTTTTTTCCTCCAGGTTCACTGGACACCCTGCTAATGGTCGAACCGTGCTTACGGTCATGAGAGCTATACCAGTGGTCCTGAATACGAACGAACGTCAATTTACTCATTTAATAGATTAATAGTCCTCAGATCAACCATCCAAGTTTTTGATGGTCGCCTGCTTAAGTTAAGACTTCAAAACAAAGGACTTAAAAAACAAATTTTCAAGCCAAAAATCTGAAATATCAACATCATGTTATAATGAATGTTTCAAAAAAATTATCCGCTCGAAAGGCTTATAGTGCCATAACCAGCAAGTTCCCAACGCATGTCTTAACTTTCTTAGGTAGCTTTCAACTGTAATTTTTTGCTTTTCCAATTGGAACTTTACTACAGTAAACATTGAGCACAGAGCTGCTACCGTAAATCAATTCTTTTTGGAGTCAATTTATGCATACTGAAAAAAATTAAACTCAAAATAAGGTGGTCATTACTTCTCGACCAATGTTTCACTTCAAAAATGCATACAACCAATGAAAATTAAATAAGCAACAGTTTTCGGTTGATTTCAAAAGCAAAAGAATATGTGGTCTCATAAAATTTGCACTTCTTCATAATTTTCAATATCTCCATTACGGAATTGTCAAAAAACCTAATAGCTAACATACATTATAACCGAAAAAAGAAAACGTGACTAGCCCAAAAGTTATCAATGAGAAGAAGCTATCCACTTTTTGACAAATCAGATATATATTCAACGATCTCATATTTCTGTTTACGAACTGAAATCCAAAAAGGCCCTGCTATACTTCGACGGCCAGCGCCGGTCGTCGAAGTACAGCAGTGCCTTAAGAGTGCGACTGACTATCCGGTCTTACCGAAATTATATTTTTCTTCCGTTAAATTGAAACGCGCACATTCATTCAAAACGTGCAATCTTCTGAAAGTTGACAAAAAAGTTGATCAATGTCCTATCAAAAAAGAAGCATCACTTACCTGAACAAAGCTCTTAACGAATCTGCATCCAAAAATTCGTGATCTTTTTTCACCGTATGCAAATCGACCGGAAAAGATTTATCTAGGAAATTAAAAATAAAAAATTACTAGCTTTTTGACCCGAACATACCGAGATAAAATTAAGAAGAACGAGAAAACAACGTTTTTTGATAAGAAATGACTAAACTAAGAAGGTACTAAAAAACCAGTTATTTGTGCGCCTACGCTCGGAAGATTCCCGAAGTTTTATTGGTCGAGAAAACTTTGAGAACGATGTGACATTGTATGAGAACTTACCACAACTTTTGTACGCTAGATGGTATAATTTTAGTCAAAAATAGACACTTTAGATAAAAAGGGACTATAATGATAATGGACGATTTTCAAACAAAAGATCTCGTCTTTTTTATTTTCGCAACATTGATGTTCTGGTATATGTCATTATTTTTGTTCTTTTACATGCTCCACTTACCTTCGTACATTTTAGCGTACTGAGGAAATCCAGCCGCTTTTAGCCAACGGCAACATTGACGGGCGGTTTTTTCTGTTTGGAAAATTACAAAAATTTAAATTATAATAACCTTATACAGGCTACTGACTGAGTAGGTAATAAGTATTGGTTACTAAGATTTAAAAAGAATAGAAAAAACGCATTTGGCGCGAAACTAAAATGAAAAATGCTTGAAAAAATTTCTTACACGGAATACCCAATTACAATCTACACTGGAATTCTAGAAATAGAGAATGTTCGAAGTATCTAACCAGGAAACTGGATCTTTGTATTGGCGTTGATCACGCTACTCCCAAAATATCAGACATTTCAAAGATTTTTGAGGTGTCGACTACATGAAGCAGAAACCCGCGATTTAGCAAGTCCGAAATATCCATTTTTAGACTAGATCAATACGGGCCAAATTTAACTCAATCGACAACTCAAATTATCAATTTCTCAAACAAAAAACGCATGCTAAAATATTTGATGACCGAATGTAGGACGAACCGTCTACGAACCATATTTTTGAAAACAAATAAAATATAACCTACTTCCCACAACTCTTATCTAAACGTCTACAATAACGCAAGGAAACTTGGGACACACGGGGTTCTGACAAATTTCCAGTTCCAGGAAAGTTGAATACTTCCCCAACTATTACGAAGCCCTAAAAATTAGCTACAGTTTTCCATGTTTAAGATACTGTGGTGCACTATTTTCGAAATCGGGGCTGAATTTATTTCACACTAGTTTTGTGGCGTAAATAATGGACAGCCGTTGAACAAATATAGAAAGTATAATGGAACTCTTTTATACCTTGCTGACAGTAGTCCTATTGAATGTTGCTTTATTCGATCGCCACCGTCGACACCACTCTGAAGAAATAAACAAAGTTGCCAAAATTCGTCAAAAGAAACTTACGGTAAAGTTTTGAGTTTTGAGAACAGACATAAAAAACTCAGTAAAAGAAACATTCTCAACAGCAAAAACAATAATACGAATTGGACAAAAAACGGAGAAAAACAAAAATTAAAATCGACGAATGGTCAAGTCATGGCGCCATTTCGGACACTATCAGAGATGCTCTAACGGCACTTGTCGTAACTCAGCTAACATTCATTTTCAAAGACACGATCAATTTTCGTTTATACTCATACTAGTTAAAAGGTTATATGTACATTAATTCTTCAATTTTACGATCCGTCTTGTAAAAAATAGCAACGGCCAACCAATGAAACGTCATTCAAAACTTGTATCTCAACTTGCGGAAGTCCGAGGAAGCGAGAAAAGTTGAGAAGAGACACGTCCTAGCAAACGTTTGTTAAACCTTGAGGCTTTTTAAAAACCAGATGTGAAGTATGGCAATCCGTAAGGTTTCAAATCGGAAAACAGACCTCTTCTAACTACCAACAAATGAATCAACTCTACCCCATGTTACAACGGTTGAAATGCCAATGAAGATAAAATACTCTAGTTAAAAGGAGGGTGGCTAAATTGATTCAGTAGCTAAAATGAATGACGTTTTTGAAATTTTAAATCACTTAGAAACTGTAGAATGTATATATGACTACGAAAATGTTTCTGCACTGAGTCACAGACATACACGCACAGGGGGTATAGGGTAAACTTTCCTACATGAGCCCTGGATAGTGGTGGATACCACTGCCGGACCCGAAAAAAATCCTGAAACACTTCCTGAACTTTTTCGGAGAGAATTTTTTGATTATTTTTATGCATATTACGTACGATAAACATACTTGTACTGCTCTCTTCGTCTTTTGCTCGCTCACCCCATCCCCCTCGATTGGGTAGCAGATCCGCTACCTAGTCCACATCCGCTACCTAGTGCACATCCGCTACATAGTGCACGACCGCTGCCTAGTGCACATCCGCTACCATAGTCAGATCCGCTACTAGACAGCAAAAAATGTGAAAAAGGTTTTGCTATTGTTTTCGTAAGGGTTTTCCGAAGACAAAAGAATAAAAGAAAATGGAATACGGTAGGCGTTCTGCGTGGTAAAAAAATATTTTGTTTGCCACTTTTATGGAACCGCAAGAATAGTTAAAAAACGTAATACTACAGAGAGTCTACCTAAAGATAAGTCACTAATGAGTAAAGATACGTAATAAAATCATAAAAATGTCCACGCAACCACATTCTAATGCGTGAAAAATTCTTATTTACATAACAAAGTGACCACACAAGTACCTCGAGTGACAGAACAATCAGCCTAGACGGACGTTTTTCATTCTTTACCTGTACCAATCCGGGTGATGAAAATATCGTTTTCGTTTTGTTTTTTAATTTTTTTCAAATACTTTTTTAATTTTTTTCAAATACTTTTTTAATTATTTTCAAATATTTTACCATTTTGAGTTCAAAATTAAAAAAAAACTATTGTTGAATATACCTCCCGAGTAGATCAAGGACTGATTATTTTAAGCAAACGTGGATCCATGGCAATTATCCCATTTCTATCGAAAATTATTGGGATAACCCTGCGTTTAGAACAACAAACCCCTGCATCTCACCGGGGTTTGTGGCACGCATTCGGCAGAACACAATTTCTTGCATTTACTTCTGAAAATACGGGGAAAATAGAAAATTTTGAGTCGCATCGGTTGCAACCGCATATTTCCCAATTTTTAACGAATGAAATTTTTAATTTTCGCGATACATGCGCCATATAATTGGTAAAAAAATTAAATGAGCCTAATAATTTGTAAATGTATACTGTACATTCTTCCATAATGAAATACTACCTAGGTTATTCAACGCAAAAAGTAAATGTAACGGGTTACTTATCTCAGCAGAAAGTAGGGAATGTGCAAGGTAGCGGATCTGACTATGGTAGCGGATGTGCACTAGGTAGGGGTTGTGCACTAGGTAGCGGATGTGCACTAGGTAGCGGATCTGGCACCGACCCCATCCCCCTCGATGAAAAGCCCGATGACCCTTTACCTGGGAAATTTTCGCCGCGCATGTCTTGTCATAGAGCATTATCTGCACATTATGAATGTCAACTATAGAGTTATAACGTAAAAATTGGGTACAGTCAAAAAACGCTCGAGATTAAAATTCTAAAGTTTACTATACTTTTAGCTGTGCTAATTTTAAATCATAAAAAATTAACGTAGAATCCTAGAAATTTAGAAAGACAAGACAGAAGCTAAAAATGTTAGAAATTTGGCATAAATTGTTAAAAGAAGCTTACTTCCGTCACATTTATCGGAGCGATTTTGGTTACAGAACAATTTACGGAAGAGTTCAAATGCCCATCTAAGGTATGTAAAACTGGCAGCGAATTAGTCAGTGAACCACTTTTAGGCGGCCAAAGTTTCCCGTCTTTAGAACAAGCGGCTGAAACTTTAGGCGAAAATGAACAACGTTGGCAGCTATTGTCTGCCGACGACAATTGCGACGACTTTTTTTGCGACGGACTGAGCGGCCCACAAGTGAAACGACGATTGAGTAATCGGCGACTTTTGTTATTCATACGAGACGACGAAATGTGGGAATCATTCGTAGTTGTTACATCGGTCATAGAAGAACGATGACCACCACCACAACCACTGCGGCCATTACCACTGTAATTAGTATCGTTGTTACTATTGTTAGAATAGCTGCAGTAATTATCATTCTTCCTGTTGTAATTGTTATTATATTGATGATGTACGGTCGATAACGCCATGTGGCGATTGGTCGCCGAAACTGCGTGGCTTTTTTACGACACAAAAATCGCGGGTTTTAGTAGCAACGATGTTCGATTCGTTGTTGTGGTTAAAATGTGACTTGGCCATACGGCATTCACGTTCATAATCTTCTGGGTTCTATATAAACAGGTATATACGGCTGTAATTATCATCTGAATAATTTATATGCGAAACAAAGTAATAAAATGACCGTAAAAAATCACGATCTTTTCGGTTATGTGTTCCTAATAGCATCTCAGTTTGAGATAACATTGAACCAGGACAGGATAGGGATCATAGTCTTTCCAAATACTGATGTTCCAGACATTGGTATCAGTGAAGAACTGGTACCTCTTGTAGTTATGTGGAAACGCAATTTCTAAATCACGTTGTAGAATACTGCACTGAAACGTTGCTTCACTGCATTCTTTATAATAAAACTCTGACCCATCATCTTTTCAGGAGCCTTTCTGATCCTCCTATCAACCATTTTGAGGAGAATATGATGAACTTGGAAAATCATCTGAAGGAAACATAGCCTGAATATGATTGAATTTTTGTGAAATTCTGATTTTTAGATTTCCTTCTTATCAATCATACCTGTACTTGGGGGGGAGGTTGGGGGGGGGACCCCCCTAACTTGGCCAACCCTGTACCCAAAATCATTTTACCCCCCCCCCCCCGTGTGGGAAAAAATTTAAAAAATTTGCAAAAAAGTGTATGTTTTTTGGCCTTTTTAGGAAACATTTCGACTTCTTTCTACCCCCCCCCCCCCCAACTGGTCGGAGGTCTTACAGGTATGTTATCAATGGACTCAAGGTGTCTGGAAAATTTTCTGGCAAAACCCCAGAAGACTGGAAAACGAAAGAAAAATGTCTTAGGCATCGATCGGTGTCCAGCCATTTCGGCAGCAGTGATTACGCTTTCCTCAAAACGTCGTGAAATACAATGCTTTGCGAAATAGAACTTTTCATGGAAACCGTCAATTCAAAACAAAAGTCTTGCATGACAATAACAATGCAAGTAAAATGTTAAAAAATGTACAATGTAAAAGTTTGATGAAGAGCTTCAAATTTTTTGACTTATACTCGTACATCGGAATTTGAAACATCTATGCGCTACATTTTAGCATTTAACAAACACTAGTACTTGATTTACCACTGACTAGTAAGCCAGTCGATTGGGAATAAATACAAATTTGCTTCACGTTTCTTTGAATTTCTAAACTAAAGAAAAATAGAATGGGAATTACGTAACACATCTAAGCATATGTGACGAATTAAAGTTTAAGATTATTGCGCTTGGGTGCCTTCAAAATTCAATACAGTGATGTAAACGACAACGTATAGGTCAGCACACTTTTTCACACAATTCTGGCAGCAATGCAGACAGCTCCTCGGTTATTAATTAGCACAAATCGTCAAGGTACCGTACATTTTTTCTATAAGTACACCCCCACAAGAAATGGTCAGAGGGCGTCAAATCGCACACGACCAATCTAATGATCGAGAATCTTTCGATCAATACACTGCCCGACTTGAAAGTTGCAAGGCAAAATGGGCAGAAGCACCATCGTGCATGTACCCAGGCCCGTCACTAGGGGGGATGGGGGGGGGGGGAATTGCCCCCTGAAATGAAATCGAACAAAAAATTTTTTAGCCTGTCTGATAATGCAGCTTCAACCAAAAAGATGCATTTTGGTGAATTTTGAAAGGCCAAATCCAAAATTTTCCGGCGCAAGGCGCCGGTCATGAGTTATAATAGTAATTGTTTTCTATCAGACGCAGCCGTTAGTATATCTACTTCGACTCATTAATTAGCCTTCAACAGTTTCTATCAGTTGAATTACCTTATCCCTCTTTCATTTGATAAGATTCAGTATTTTGTCGAAAATTGAGATTTTTGATCAATCCTCTGAATTTTTTTTCGCTGGCTTGGAACATTTCAAACGTTTTCAACGTGAGCTTCTACATGAAGACTGAAGACATCATTCTAAACTGTAAATTTAGAGCTTCTGTCCAACAATGTCATCGAAAATTTTTATAGCGTTTTAGGACGCAAAAACCCGAAAATAACAAGAAATACTTGAAATTCTATATTCATAATCAGAATCACAGAAACGTCAATGGTACATAAATTCATAAGAAACATCGTTGATATGCTTTCAACTGTTGTAGAACATTAAACCAATGTGCCGTTCATCAGCTCAATGTAACTTACCTGATTAGAATTTTCTTTATTTTTTCTCATTTTTGCAGGTTACTGACTCCTTGAACATCAGAATATGTGGATATGCTCCTAAAACGCAGAAAAAAACATTTGTGGTCACATTATAAACGTTTTTAAAAATGCGGAATATTTTTGGAAAATGAGGAAAAAAATTTTGGGTATGATGCTCATGTGGAAAAAGCCTTCGAGGAAAAAACGGTGAGCAGCTTCATTATCAGTTTGTAATGATTGGTGATAGACGTATACAGCTTCGTTTAATTTGAATAGATAATTTTATTCATAGTTCGGTACCGATTCAAAAATAAATTTCGATCACGAGTAGTTTAAATTATCCGTTTTAACTATACATTTTCGGATATTTTTCGACGCTAAAGTAGCTAAAAGTCGATTAAAAATTTCCTGGGTACGGACCTGCGTGTACCACATATTGTTGATTTCTGGATAGTGTTGAATATCGGGCCAAAATTGGTAGTTTAACGTTTCTTACAGTCATACCTGTAAGACCTCCGACCAGTGGGGGGGGGGGGTAAATCCGAAATTTTGGGGGGGGGGGGGTAGGAAAAAGTCGAAATTTTTCCCAAAAAAGGCCAAAAAACATACACTTTTTGGCAAATTTTTTTAATTTTTTCCCAACTGGGGGGGGGGGGGGTTGGGGGGTAAATGATTTTGGGTATTGGGTTGGCCAAGTTGGGGGGGGCCCTCCCCCAACCCCCCCCCCCCAAGTACAGGTATGCTTACAGTGTTGTCAGAAAAGTAAGGCCAGTTAGCCCTGTGATCAAATCCCATTCTATACACAAACTCTTGGCGACTTTAAACTTAATTCACTTTGCTGATGGGGATTCGCCTCAACCTAGGAGATACAATTATGTCGGTTAACGTGTTCATCTAAATGAAAAATATAATCGTATGTCCACATTATAAGCTTTCTTAAATCTGAACTTTGACGATGTCCAATCATGTTTCACAAAATTCTACTCGAAGATCATAACCATTTCCCATTTATCCATGGTGATAGGTGATGGTGATAGGCCTTCAGACCCTATTCTTTTAAAATTGTTGAATTACCATTTGTCAATTCCAAGATGAGCCGAATCCCAGCGAATTGACGTACCTGGTTCCTTACAGAACTGAGCCAAGACATATTTAACAACTTCTTCAGATGTTGCACTTGTTGATACTCAATACAGTTGAAGCTGCTGGCAGATCAGTATCAACAATCTTTGACCAATGACGGACTATCTCCTTCGAATTTTTAATGGCTGAATACAGTCTATCAAGTGGAATCTTTTATGGACCGTCAGAGTGTGCCACTAATCACAACAAAAATTTAAGTTAACAAGAAATCGATCACAACAATAACTTAGCTAGAATAGAAAATAAAAAATGAAGTTAACAGTATGAATAAACCCGTTATTTCTCTCGATGTTATAGTATTTCAGTCTTTCATTCCAAGATTTTTCGAGGAAGCCAAATCCATTTGAACCAAAAATATTCTAGTGAAGACTCCAAAATTGCGACTAAATTTTTCGCTTTAATCTAATCTACTGGATTTCACAAACTCAGATTTTCATCACCTTCCGAAATGATTTTCAATTGCAGATTTCGTTTGATTCAACACTTCCGTGTGTGATACTGTGATAAAAAAATTAGTTATTGAAATTTTTCAAACTCTTTTTCGCCACTGACTGCCTATGATCACCTTAAAAAGTCATTCATCAAACGGGTTGAAAACCTCTATATCAGGAAGCGCCCGGAAGTGACCCTGCAAAATTAGCCAATCAATCTGGCCAAAACGGGTTAGCCATATAAACCCCATCTGTTTAGTTGCGAGAAACTGATAAGTGTCAACTTTATGTATAGAAAATAGTCATTTCGGACAAAAAACTACCAAAAATGTCAATTTTTTGGACGCTTCGCGCCATAGAATATTTTTTTGGGTTCAAGACAAAAAATTACTATTTTTTTGAACGGTCTATCGGAATTTTTATGTGAAAAAATCGAAATTCGTTTTTTGGCCCCTAAAATGTGGGCATTCGATGACTTCACCCATAAAAAGATTGCCTGGTCCCCCCAGACCTCGAAAATCCGTAACATATACGAAATAACGAAATTCTTCCTAAATATTATTCATTGAAATCAGTATGGAGCTGAACCACAATTCCATGAAAATTTTTTTTCCACGGGAAAAGTACCGTTAACGGCAAAAGGCACATTACCGCAACATCATTAATTCCAATGATAAAAATAAATTCCTCATTCTTCGTTTCAGAAGATTTTTTAATTTTAGCACATGAAATTTGATTCAAACTATTTAAAAGGCGACTACAACAGAACGTTGAAATTTAAAACATTTCCATGGCAATTTTCTGCAGTCCCATATTACATTTATTGAGAAAAATTATAACTCAACAGGCTAATGTGTTTTAAAATTCATAAAACATCGATTGAAGAAAAGAATTCACGAACTCGCTTTTGACAGTTTCACTGACAGAATTGATAACCCAAAAAAATGAATCGCACATAAAAATTAAATGACTGTTTTCTACCAACCTTATATTGAAATTCCGTCGCAGGTTTCGTTATTGACGCCAATGAACAGTGTTCGTCTGACTCTAGATTTAACCTTCTATTTATACCAGCTTTCGGTGCGAAAAAGTCGATCGGAAATCTGTGACTATCGCCAATCGGACTCAATTCGCTGTCGGCCAGAGGACTAGAGCTATCATTCGATAAAGGGGACCCTCTAATTTTCCGCACTTCTTGATGCTCCAGCTGATGAATAATTGGCGATTTTATAGATTCGGAAGAATTTGAGGCTGCATCAAAATTATCGTAAATCAGTAAATCGTTAACATCGTTCGTTTTACATGTCCTTGACTTTTGTAAATTAGCCTTGACAAATTTGGATATGAATTTTCGATCCGGTAATGGAGAATTTACCGACTGAAACAAAGTTTGTTCGAATTTTTTATCTTCTTTATTAGCGACGGATTTCGTGATGTTGAATGATTTCATAGGTTTACTGTAGGCGGCTTCCATGCTAGGCGCCGTTTGATGAGTATTTTCCAGTAGTCGCTTAGAAGTTTCGAGGAATTTAGGTTTCTCGTCCAAATGGCATGGTATGTTGTCCGAAGGAAGACTGCTGGCGTAAAGTTGAAGTGTTCGAGCTTTCATCTAGAAAATAAGATTCGAGGATGTAAAATCGAAAAAAGCAAAACGATAAACTAATAAAAAATGCACAGCATAGAAAATATTTTTCAAGTAGCAGTAGAACTCTTGCATAATGCAAACGACTTTGCATGATCCCGGTCAAGTTTGTACATAACATAGTATTTTGTATATTGACATTTGAGTAGTGAAAATTTTCTAAATCTACGAGGAAACTAAAGTGACAGTTATTCTCACAATATTTTTGTTAACGCAAATGAGCAGATTGACAGAATCATATTTTTTTGTTGGGGAGGCCGTGAGCCGAAACTGGGCATGTTCGGTTAGTACGTACACTCGGTTAATACATACAACTTCTCTGGTCCCCAAGAAGTATATACTATCCAAGAATATATTATTACATTGATTACTTGATTTTCGTTGGAATATCCACCGTTTCCGATATTTAGCTCGCACACTAATTCCTCATCGGATGACAAACGATCGTCCGGTTTTCTCTCCATACCGTCCAATAGAGAACCGACCGACGGCAGACGGTCGCGTCCACAATAAAATGCAGATTTTTGTTCAACCGAAGTCGAAAAAATGAATGGCTTTTTCTTCACGACTCGCGCTGGAGACTGAGACGGCGACGCCGAAGATGAAGTCGATGAAGAGCGGTCGGTTAGCGTACGATCATAGACGGACGATCGACGGAGGCGACGACGAGGCGTCAAAGGCTGAGATTTAGAGTAACAGGCGATATCTGAAAAAACAACATCCGCTATATAATATGACTTACACAATTAAATCCGAAAACTGATTTTCCGTTTTTTCTCAGTACATCTTTCTCCTTTTTTCCACATATTTTATATAACAAGCTACAAGCAAGACAGTTTTTCCCGTCAATTGGGCAATTTCTTTACAATTTTTGGAGTTAATATTGTGACTTCCACAAAAATTTAGTCCAATAAAGTCAAGGCAATTTAACGCCTGATTCTCATGAAAGGCTTGATTTTCCGGGTAAAAATAGTCATTTTCACCGAAATTTTCAGCAATTCAAATGCTTTCTTTTCAAATATGTCAAAAGATTTTCTCGGAATTTCTGACTTCAATTTGAACGTGATTAGTATAATTGTCATAGGTGAAATGACTAACTGGTCCGTGAAACTAGAACAGATGTTACCTGGTTGAAGTTCTCGAACCGGATAATTTGACATTTCAGCCGATATTTCAAACAAAAAATACAGGTTTTAAGCGGATCCGTCACTTGATTTGAAATTCATAAAAGAATAGATCTTCCGAAGTTTCGGAAATACAAAATACAAAAAATTTGGGCATATGACGTCGAGTCAATTACCATGACTTAATTATAGCATTTCGAGCACATTCTTAGTAGGTATTTGAATGCACTCCCAACACTGATATAGCGCAACTTCTAAAGGTTCATTTTGAAATTTATCGACACACTATTCATTTCGTCGCATAAATTTTCGGTGAAACATTTTTTTTATAATTCCCGCAAAGTTGAGCTAACAAATTTATGCAGAAAAAGCCTGAAAAATACAGTTTTTTTGAGGCAAGGATGGAGCTAAACTCCTTGGATAGAAGAATGTTTTTTTAATTGGCTTGAGACTTAAAAGACAATTCGACTGCGAAGACGGATTTTGAGGGATGCTCTATCACTTGAGAGTATTTTAATGCTTTCAAGTCTAGATAGCAAAGTTTTCCTACGATACGCGCAGAATTGATAATGGTGATTATAATGCTTTTTGAGTCACTGCTTTCCCTCATCATGCCTACAACCAGACGCCCCTCTTTTTAATTTAGCTTCAACTATGTAAAACTGCATTATCATCTTTACACGTTCCAGAAAAAGCATTTATTTTTAGATGCTTTCGATTTTACTTCACTTTTTTAACGTTTTGAAATTAGATAACAGCCATTCCAGCATGTTCACTGGTTTTCTAATCCGAAAATTCGTTTTCCAAGAGTCAAATTGAGTATGAGTTATGAATATACTTTGTGACAATGCTTGATTAGCACGATAATTGTATGCAGTGGTTTCGCCTAAGATGTCAACTCATATACTTTGTACAGGAACTCGAACCGATATTCTAAAAATTCTAGAACCAGCTCCGAGACCGATATTCCAAAAAGCTCGAACTGTTGCACCTCTAACGTACACTCAAAATTGGAGGATTAGTCGATCAATGTGACGCAGTATAACTGTAAGGTTTGAAATGTCGACTAACAGAATGCGCAATACCTTAAGGCATAATTCCGATCATTGTGTGACCCACTTGTGGACCGAAATGAATAAATATGATACAGAAACGAAGGTCATCAAGAGTTCATTTTTATAATTTCGAATATGTGTATTGGAATATCATTTTGTATTGCCGATTAGAGAACAATTATGGGATGAATCAATAAAACGATCGTCAAAATCAAAATGAAATACCAAATAAAATCAACGAATATAATAAAAATTTTTTCGAAAGTCAGAATTACGAAGTTTTTCGTGATATTATTGGACGGGTGAATTTCTATACTCAAATGTTCGAATTAAAATCCATAATGTGGAATGTAGTAGCAACTTTCAGAGCAGAATACAAAATTTATTCCTTTACAAGATTCGGCCAAACATCTGCTGTAATAAATTAGCTGCTCTTGTTTTGTCAGAAATTAAAAAAGAAAGAATTTTCCCAGAGTGTCTGAATCTTCAAGGGCACTAATTTTTTACTTACCATCGCCATCATTCGCAGTTCCATCTAATGAGCAAGTGGTCAAACTGACGCTTCTCGATATTGAACATATGCTAGTCTGCGTACATACATCTTTAAAATTTTCACACGTTCCCATCTTTCCGCCGTCAATCATGTTAGCCGAATCGTCGAGCTTGCTTGATTTTTGAAATTTACATAACAACAAATGTTCGGGTACTAATTGTTCGTCGTAAATCGAGGTCGTCGATAGATTATTAATTACATTGTTTTTATTACTTTTCTTCGAAAATTGCTTACTGCTCGTCGCCTGAGCTACTGTGCCATTGCCGGCAACATTCATTTTCATATGACGAAAATTTTCCAAGCACAATTTTTTCGTGGTACTAATTTCATTTTCGGCTAATTTAATAATTTTAGCCACCACGTTACGAATTGAAGACGAGGAAGCGGCAGTACTGTTGATGCTAGCCGGAAAATAGTTTGACTTCGACGAAGTAGTACTAGTTGCAGCGCCGGGTTGACGATCGACCGAATTTTTGCTACCTCGACGAAAAATTTTGTCATTTTTGCGATCTTCTACGGACAATTTATCATTCATAATGTCAAAATTGCTGCCCGGCTGGCGGGCGACCAATTCCTATAAAAAATAGGGAATATAGATAGAGAGTTGGACAAACGGAGATAAAATCTAAACAAGTGACCAAAGATGGTAGTTTAGGGATGAGAAGTCTTCTCGGCTGGTATAAATTAGGAGTTATCGCTCGCAGGAACTTCATGCATATTTCCGCAGTAGGGATGAAGAGATTGTCAGCAACCTCGGGTCTGAAATGAACTTGTCGAACTGTATATTCTACAAAAATGCCGCCCAAAACTAAACGTATGCAAAAGGAACAAGAAAAAGTTCAAGTAACATAATAATCACACTATATTACAATAGAGAAAAAGGCAGATGGTAAGTTTACTGCGCACAAAAATTATTCACACCCAAACAATGAAGAAAAAGTGCAGAAGAGAAATTTTCGTATTTATATATAAATGAATGCACGGAAATTATAAATGTCGGGATCGTAAAAAATCGTACCAAACCAGTTTTTATCGTATATACGTATTAATTGCCCGCAGTCAGTCAAGTCACGGATGTTGTTCCATTTTTGGGGTAAATTAAAGTGGGGAAATTTAGGGTTAACGCAAAAATTCTTACAGAAAATTATTATATCGCTTTGTTGAGAAAGAGAGATACATGAAGGAGAAGGAATTCTTTTACAAAATTTAAAGGCCCCATACTGGAGAAAATTGTGTGGCGACACATTCTAAGCAGGGACGACTTTCTTTCCTATGAATGATACGACTACGAGAAAAACTCACGAATAAAAACCAATCGAAATCATCAACCTGCAGCACATCGGCGCCGATAATTTGGCGATTCTAAATTCATTGACCAAATTAGACTTCACAATTCGCGCGACTACATCATTATTATCATTATGATTTTGGCCAGCTTTTTCTAATAGTTCCATGGTAAAAGTGATGACGACTAATATTTTTCATTTTACTGCGATTGTTCTTTCATTTTGAATCCGATCAAAGGCACGTAAATGTAAACCAAGTGTGGTATTGATCTCCAAATTCAAAACTTTGCAATGACAATTTGTTGGGGAGAATAGGTCATTTTCTTGAGGCCCTGTCATACTTAACCGCGCGGTACCGCGCGGCGCCGGTTGTCCTATTCATACTAACAGGCGGCGCCGCGCGGTGGCTTGTCATACTTCGCCGCGCGGTGTCGCGCGGCGCCGCTTTTTTACTTTTGGATTTCGCTCTTCTCAAAAAATGTGTATTGGTTCAGCTGAAACCTGATGGGGCGCCGCGCGGCGCCGCTCTTTAGTATGAATAGAACAACCGGCGTCGCGCGGTGAAGTATGACAGGGCCTTTAGAGATATGCAGTGTATACCACTAATCATTCTCCAAGATTAGAATAATCTAAAAGTTATGAAACCATTCTGATAAAAATTGATTTACAGCACAAAAGAACGCAGATTATTTTACGTTTTTAGGTTTGTCAAAAGAAACCACGTTAGCTTTGGTTTCATCAATAGTTATAGAATGCTTTAATAGAAATATCAAGGGTCGATTTAGGAATTGTTTTTTTTCATACCTCTATTGACGTATGTAGCATTCTGTATCAATTAGTCAAGTCAAATGCATCTCAAATTATTTTTTCATATTCTTAACCATATGAAAAGATTTATGGATCAAAAATCGGACATTAGTGACAGAATATTATTGTTATTAACACCGATAGGACTATAGTGGCTGGATTTATTCCGAAAGTCAATTTCCACTTTCTTTATATGAACGTTTACCTCAACTGTTATTTGTTACGTTATTCTATACTGAACTAAAAAATACGTTTATCTCAGTTAGCTTCTAGCTCTATCAGGACCTGCATAAGTCACTTGGACGCAAAACGTTCCGAAAACTTCATCTTTCATGTCATCTATTAATGACTAACTTCACATTACGGTTATTATTTACCAAAATAAAATTCAGAAATTATTTATTTTAAAAAACTCAAGTGGGCAAAGGACGAGAACTGTGCTTCCTCAAAACGCTAAAGTATCATTGCAAGCTGCTCAAATAAAGCGCTGCATTACCTTCGATGGTTTTAGACGGAACCGTTTCCAATTTATAATAGCTCAAAACCCGCATCTTACCACTCTTTCCAGTAGTAATAGTCAATATATGGCGCATAACTTGATGAAAAAATAAATGATCAGCCGCGCAGGTAAAAAAAACGTACAAAAGCTTTAGCTTAGATCTTTCTTTGACAAATAGTTCAATCCCGGGACGAACACTGTCGGTAATGAGCATGATTTAAATTCTTCTATCCCACTCCGTATTAGCAGTAGCGCAAAAATGCTAGGGCGATTAGCCGGCCCCGGTCTCCCGGTTACAGAAGCATCAAAGCGCGGGAAAAGATAAGACTGCAGACCTGGCTGTAGAAAGCAGAGCAAATGGAAAGTGGAAAATGGCGGCGCCCGTTCCGGCAGGGCGTTTGACGGTCGTCGAAGAGGCGACTGAGCGAGAAATGAGAATATTTTTCGCGTTCTACTTTTTTCGCCTACAAGCTTAGCTCTGAAAGTATGATAATCAATTCTATCGAAAACGAGAAAAGACAAGCAAAATCCGGGAATCAGGCGGCATAAAAAATTAATGGAAAATTTTTTAATATAGATTGGCCGAGGGAGGAGGAACAGTGCTTTGTACGTACGTGTAACAGACGAAAGAAAAAAATTTTGTAGAACAAAATGTGAAGTTAGCTAGTCGAATAAATTTATACTACAGGAGTTGGGAACAGTGGGTATGGATTTCACGGAAGATAGAAACATTATCGGCGACGAGTTTCGAGTTTCAATTAGGTAACATGTATCCAAAAGCAATCTACGGAAAACGAGAGTAATCGTTTCATTTTCAACAAAAATTTACTAGAAAAATCCACAAAAAAACCTGACAAACATCACATCATTTCTTCAGAAAATTTAGCAAACTACCAACAAATCGAGATGCAGCGCCTCAAAAATGTTACCGTATTATGCGGACGATGTAGAAAGAATTCAGAACTACACAGTGATAAAAAGCACCATCGAGTGACCATTATTCTGAGCTGACCTATAATTTGATCCGACAAAAGGAAAATTTATGTCAAATCCACCGGGCAACAACATACAAGGATTATTTTCTCAGAGGTCTGAAAAATATTTATTTCTTCTCAAGAAATGATGCAATGGGTGGTCGATTTTCTTGAAAAATAGTCTTGAAAAAGTTGATGTACTGTTTAGTGCAAAGCAGTTCAAGAAGTCTACGACCGTCATTGTCAAGGAAACGATTGATCAAGAACAAGCACAACTCAAAGTATAGGATGCAATGCGATCGGTTTTCTTTTCATCAAACTGTCATCAACTTGGACAGGTATGATCATTAGGAAATTCTTCCTAATTTAAACCAGTTTCAATACTGTTCTTTTTTCTTCGTTCTTCCACAATTCAGAAATTTTTTTTCTTCAAGAGAAAAGGAAGTAGAATGTACAAACGAATGCAAAAGCCCTCAACTGTGCAATAAATGCCAAACACCCACCCTTGATCATGAACACTGGGGCAAGGCAAAAAATATTACGATTAGCACTATCTTTTCAAAATCGTATATTCACCCCTACCAGAGTTACCTTGTTGATGTCCTCTGTGAACCATTTTCCAAAAAATCGTCAAACCAAGGAAACTTGAATCATTAACTTTGAAAAGTTGAACACTAGACTAGAAGTTATTTTGAAGTATAAATTAACTGCCAAACACAATTGTCGAAATAAAATGGAAATTCAATCTACAAAATTAATTTCAGGATATAAAGTTACTGCTTAAAAATAAATCTGTGAACACTGTCAACGCAGCGGAGGTGTAATTTTCAATGTTTCATGGAGCAGTATTTGAATTCCCTCCTCAACATAGAAAATTCACGCACAAAGATTCATGGCTTGCTAAAGCCCGCCTCTCAATCAATGTTGACGTTGCGTATTCGCAATGGAAAGTTTCTTACAACGCGAGGAAGTCAAAGGAATTCAGATTGAAATTCGAAACTGAATGACACATCGGCGTTATATGAGACTATAAATATAGAAACAGATGCAAGAAGAAATGAAAGAAGAGTGCGGCTCCAAGAATCTAATGCTTCAGTACCAAAAAACCATTCGCGAAACCGAAATGGTAAAAATGATTTATAGGCAGAAACACATCGACTTGAGAGAAGTTTTCTTTTTAATTCAATATCGGGACAATATATACACATCGTGCTCTGGGACCGAATTTAATCAACTTATGAGAAAAAAGTAGTCTCCTGATGCGAAATGCACGAAATGTTATTAGCTTTTCGTTAAAACACAAAAAAAGGAGCTTCTTCAAAACGAGAACGGTTTTTGCAGATAAAGATTCAGCAGTTTGATAATTCATCAAAAGTGGAAAAGCCTAAAGGAAGAAAAATCATATATTATGTTAATGATTTGCGACTTTTTCTTCCGTTTAAATTACTTTTTCTCGAGCAAAGAAAATTTGAAAAATTAGGTCATTTCGGCCTTGAAACCAATATTTAAGCTTTCCAACTTTTTGGCTCTTGAGATAAAACACAGAAAACAATATACAGCGGAGGCCACTTTCAAGAATGAAAATGATGAATTGTTAGCGGCGCCAACTTTCGGCAAACAAAAAAAGTAGATTCCACGGCGAGAAATGAAGTATAAAACAAAACACACAAACCTCGTTTTCTGGTTTGCCGGGTCGCATCGGTCTGCTAATTAAGACGTCGTCGACTTTTTGCCAGTAATATTCTACGCCGTCAATCGGCGCACTTTCTTCGCTGCTTGAAAAAATTTTGTTCAAACTTCGCGACATTTCGGCTGGAAAATAATAACATCTAAGCTACAGAGCAGACATGGCTGAAAACAAAATATCAGAAATGAATTGTTGAAAAGTAAATAATGATCAAATTTAAAAAGCATTATAATTTCGACAAATCGATTTTCTAAATGTAGTTTCAATCACATTTGTACTTGAGTTTCGAATGCTACTTTTCTAATAAATATACTGGCCGCAATCTGAACTACAATTTCGTCGTTGGGGAAGTGCTATATGAACTCCCCGAAAATCATCGACCATTTGACTAGCCTCAAGGAAATTGGTTTCAAAGCACGTTGAAATTAAATTTTCATGTGAGCTTATTAAATGTTTTTCATTTTGAGCTGAACCCTGTAGCGGTATTTTGTGTTGAACGACTAATTATTCTAGAATATGTTCTAAAAAATCCACGACAAACTAGGAAGATTTTCGAAAATGCGCGAAAGTCTGGCATTATTTTCCTATAGAATGTAATAGGTCGGAACCGTATATACATGTACAGCATAGAAATTTTGGGGGATCAGATCAATTTTTTTTCCAAAAGTGCCCAAAATCCAGTCAAAATTGATCAGAACGCTTTAAACCGTTGTTTTTAGATGCTCCAGGGTGTGCTCTTTCAGTTCGATATAAAAATCACAAAAAAATTCTTTAGCGTCAGTCAGAATTCTGCTAGGGGGCAGCCAGAGTTCCACCCAGGGTCAGAACCCTCAGCACACCACCCAAGAACATGTATGGTCGAAATATACTATCTGCTTTGGAACTGTAAGGTGACCTGGATGAACCGTCTCTTGGACCACCCAGTAGTTACTTTCGGCTGAAAACAGTCAAATATCAATTTTTCAGCGTTTGGCTCAAAACACAGGTTTTGATGGATTTTTAAACCAAATGCGCTATTTTTAACTGAATTTTTTTCCTCCAGCGAATCCATACCTAAATTTCAGGTTACATATTACTCCACACAAAAAAGCTAACGATCTTCCAAGACCTCGAACTCCGTCATATATGTGACAAACAATACTCTTTCTGAGGCTCATATTAATCCAAAACTGACTAAAGCATACCGCAAACATTCTAAAAAGTAACTTTCAATAAATAGGTAAAAAACAACCTGGCTTCATTTGAGCAAGTATAATACTTATATGGTTGCCTTTTAATCTTGAGCGATAATCCATTCGAATGTTAGGTTAGTCGAACAGCTTTTCAATAAAAGGAATATCATACCGTTCAGAAGACTACGATTGTGCTCTGGTGTGATTATATAAAATAAATGCAGTGATATTCACATCCTACAACCTATTCACGTCCTATTCACATCATACAAAAAATCTTGAACTACAGAAATGTACCCTTGTGGGAAACGACACCCACGCTTTATAGGAATTTGATTTTACCTGCAAAATGGAACATTGAACTAGTAGGTGATGAGATCGAAGCTACCGTCGAACACTTAGCGTTAAAACCACTGTCAACGCCGTCTGAGCATTGTTCTATCGGCCAGGTGAAACTCGATTTTCGTTCTATAGTCTGGTCAAGTCCACTCTTTCTCGATAAATTTTCGTCAATAACCAACGGAATGTTCAATGTTGATTTGTATTTAACACTTTTGACGCAATTTTCGCCATTTAGATCAAAACCGGAACCAATATTTCTCAATTCAGAACAAGCTCTAGAAAACTGAGCATCTAATTTAGGGCAGTAATTGCGATTTTTAACGCTTAAGGCGTAAAACGAATCCGCCGGCGATAAATTTTCACCACAAGAAAAATTTAGACTCGAACCGAAAGCCGAATCGCCCGCAATCATCTTTGACGAACTTTTATCGCTACTATTGTCGTTTCGGATTCTCGCCGACGACAAGGTCGAAACAGAATCTAGTTCGTTGAGGATATAGTTATACCATTTATTAACCGATTCCGTACTTTTAAAGTCCAAATGATACGGATTGTTCGACGAGAATTTATCTTTTCTATCAGAAATTTCGGTTGACGATTGAGAAATTGACATCTGCGGAGTAGACGGCTTGATGCCAGATGAAGAATAGCGTTCTAAATGGGCGATGGACAAAGAACGATAAGTCTGTGGTTGCGACTGCGGTTCGAAAATTTTATTCAATCTGTCGATTAATTTCATACCTGAAAAGGCGAAAATCTTGTGGCATTAAACCACAATCCTTGCTGAAACGATAATATATTCAAATCATAATCAATATGGGTAGTGAAAGATCAAAATCAAACTAATTATCGAGTTTATAAGAACTACATTTCAATTTCACAGATCGTGAAGAAATAATTTGAACAATGAACGGCACGATAGATGACAATTTTTTCGACTTTAAGCCTGCCTTTCCTGGTCCCATGGTTCAAGGTTTTACTGGCGATAATAATGATAAAAATTTCGTTTCTTAGAATATGTTGGTAAATATCTTTCAATCGATCTTCAAAAATTATTTGCTGTATCACCTTGCTTTTGGGAAAAAGTATGCGAACTATAAATGCTTTTATAAGGCTTTAAAATCAGAAAACACCGAAAAATTATATTTTTCTTTTAATTGGTTAATAGACTGTTTTTCCCATAAATTGCGCTTTTCGCAGAAAAAAGAGAGAGAGAGAAATATTAAGAGTTCAAACGAAAAAGACGAAATTCAGTATGAATAAGACGGTGCATGTTAGAAATTTAAAATCTCAATTTTTCCAACTTTTTCTGCTCTTAAACATAAAGCCGAGTTTAAATTGAATTCAAAAGCACCGTGGAAGTAATTTGCAGAAATTTCAACTATTGACTCAGTATTTCAAACTTGTGGAAGAGCGAGTTATATTTTTTTGGAATTTGTAAAACGATAAAAACGTGTTCCTGAACAGAAAGGGTGAACATTATTCCTCCTGAATAAGTTATCGGGAGACTGATTTTCCAGCATTTAGAATGTCAGAAGTCAGAACCCACAAATTTTTTTTCTGGCGCTTTGCGTCGGATCGGAAATATAAAAAAGGACAGCTGCATTTCTCCGTACCGTGTACTTGTGCTGTGAAGGACTCGAACTCTAGTCCTATCTGGAAGAAATTTATGCAAAAATACGTGCAAAATCGTGATTTTTTAGGATAAAGAAAATTATTCTTCGTACAAAGATTTTTAGCCGATCTTCGTACATCCAGAAAAAGGCTCGTGCAAAAAAACAGTGCCGAATGGTCTAAGGTATCCAAAGCAGAGGCCTCCGATGTTAGAATTTTAGGTAGGAGTGAGTAAAAATTTGCCGGACTAATTTAGCTAAATACCCACTAAATACGCAATTTTTTCGCGAAGAAAAGGCACCCGGTGGTCAATTTCTCATACCACTCCCTACGGGGCAGCCTGATCTAAAGTCATTACTGATATAAATTAATAACGCAGACATATGATTTAAGGTGGCATGAGGCACTTCAGATTATAGATTTGAAATCTGATACATTTTAATTGATTACAAGTTTTACTTTTCAACAACATATTTTCGATCTGATTGAGCAGAATTAAAGAGATAATTTTACACTTGAAGGCCAGTTTTTCCCGGACGTCAGGCGCCAAACATTTACACCGGAAATATTGGGCAATTTTGATGTATAATAGTTTGAAAGAAGGGTGCACAAATTTCTGATCGAATGATATTCAAGATATTTGACAAATATAAATTGTGCCATGGGATAGAATTCCTCAAGCTCTTCCTTGCGCAGAGTAGTATATGGATTCATCCGATTTCGATATTTCCAAAAACTCACGTTTAATTTCCAAAAAAATATAGATGGAATGGCCTTTGACTCACACTCATCCTTTGTACGATCGCCATCTGAATAGGCATTATAATTTGGCAAGCCAACGTTTCGATCATCCAAACAACGACAATAGTCAGCTGCTGTACCAACATGAGCTGCCTGAAATGAAAAATAAAATTTACATACGCAAATAAAATTTATATGCGCGAAGTCGAATAAGATCTGGAAGAATATTCTAGCTTTTTACGATAAACTTTTTGCCCTTCATATGCTAAATCTCCAATTAAGATTTTTACTGCAGCTCAATTTATGCTTTGAAGCGTACGCGGTGACTACAAAATAGAACCTTCAAGGGTCATAAAATAATGGCACATGCTGCGCTATAGTAGATAAGCACAAGTTTCAGGCATCAGCGGCAGCGAAACTGCTGAAAATTGCACTTCTCCTTATTGCCAGACCGGCAAAGAATAAAAGATCATCCTCGGGGCTAATATAAAAGTGAATGGCGCCTTTTTCGACCAGACTAATTTATCTTTATATATCTAATATGCACACACATTTCGTGTCAAATGGGAAATAAATGTTCAACAAGCTATGCTTTTACAACGACAAGTAAAAATTTTCTATTCAGCAGCCGCACAACTAACGTGAGTGGGGTGGGAAGCAAGCATTAGCCAACCAAACTAACGTTGCCTAATTGAATAAGCGTCGCAAATATTTCGCGCCATAATTTATCATGAAAGTGTATCCCAACCCAATCCTAAGCTTGTATACTACGAGAAGGTTGGCAAACAAAAAAAGCTGCACCTGCTGCTTGTTCAACACATTATCTACGATTACGATGAATAAGCTTTAACTGAAAACGCTGAAATGGTAACAATATTTGGAGAAGCGAGGGTTTTTTGCGGAGCAACGCAATGTCGAGCTAACTGAATTTGACTGATTTGAGAGCCCGCTTATCAAGTGACAGAAACTATCATTCAATAATTTGTAGCTTGATATTGTGAAAGGTTTTAATTCGCAGGAGGAGTTGACCACAAAAGTTGATCACGATGAAGCTATATAAATATAAAATGTAGCGTGGCTTGAATAATCTTCCGACGTTGGGATAGAGATCATCTGCCGATTCAGCAGGATTTTCAAAAACACCAAGGTCACATGATGATTGATGGGTTGTTTTCATACATGCACAGCGTGGAAACTCTGCTGGGGGTCAGCCAGAACACGGGGTGGAATACAAAATATTTTTTTATTCTTGATAACGAAAAGAAAGGTCGTAGGTCTTCTAACATCCAAGCAGCATATTCTTCAACATACATCAGTCAGATATGTGAAATTATTTGCTTAGACTGCACTTTTTAAAGCTTTAATGTTACTTTTATGGAATCAAGTATGCTTTGTTTACAAAAATTGTTGAACTACAGCATTATCCCATTTTTATGACGGCTTTTTCTTCTCACTTGCTCATTTTCCTTCGTCATGTTCTCAATCATTGCTAAGAAAGTCAAATCTGCTGGCGGTCAGCAAGAATCTGCTGGGGGCCAATCAAAGTCTGCTAAGGGTCAACCCCCCCCCAAACCCCCCGCGTGCATGTATGGTTGTTTTGAACATTATCTAAACATGAGTATTCAAAGCCATAATTTTCGAGTTTAATCTTTTAAAAAAGTGGTCTACACTCAATAAATAATTTTCGTGCGTGTATTTCGCTCAGCAGCAAAGTTACCTCGAAATAAATTAAGGACTGGAAAAAAGAATGCGTTTTGCGCTTATCCATCGAAAATCCTCCAGGCTTGATAGGCCTGAAAAGTGAGCTAATATTCAGTTACACAAGATGCAAAATCTCGAACGAAGCTGGACAAAAACAGAAAAACATCGAGCAACAGCTTTACTGAACCCAAGCGAATCGTTTATTAGGTTTTGACTTTCATCAGCTTAAAATGAGAATCAAATTTTTTTAGATCCACCAGACGAGCAAAGCTTGCGCACCAGGATCCAGAAAGAGTCGTGGTTTTGTTCCTCTCGATTACACGGTCAAAAATGATTATTTAAAAAGTATAGTACTTTTCCCTTCGCGAGAGATAACGTCTCACTCGAGTACTTCAAATAGTACAATAGACGAGCAAGATGAGTCCGACAAGAAAAGCAAAAGTCAAATCAGAAAACGTCCTTTAAATTATAGTATAATGCAGTACGATCACACTATCAAATTTCATTTAGCAACAATAGTTATTTTTATTTAATGTTTCTAATTCAACCAAGTTTGGACTTTTTTATCTTTTTTCTATTTCCAAGTTTTGATTTTTTTTATCTTTTCGAATTAAGCTGGTCCATTGAAAAATCTTCAAAATTTAACTTCTTACTGAAGAGCTTTCTTCTCGAACGAGTAAACTTATAGTTATAACTTTGAGCACCTCAAAGTATTCGTGCTTCCACACTGGCCAACGACTCGAGTAAGTCAAAGACAGTCGAGTCGAAGCTACACAAAAACTGTCCTGAAATCCTTAGTCAATGCCAAACATAAAAAGCATCTAGCTTGAATAATGTTGAGCTGGATTCCAAAACCGGATTCCTGTGTGTAGCCAACATACCAGCATGGTTTTTCAATTATTCAAAATCCAAGCAATTTGTTATAAAATTTTCTACTCATTCATAGCCACGAACGAAAAAAATTACCGGGCAAAAGAATTATGCATTACTGTGAACAATTTTCCTCGGCTCAGCTTTTTCCAGTTGTTATGGTGATTTTTTCCAAAAAATAAAAATAGCAGAAACAACAAAGTTGTGTTTACATAAAGCCGGAATAGCGGCTGCTGGTACCAGCGAATAACAGCTTTATTTACGAGCTTAGTGGAAACACAAACAAAATATGAAAGTCAATCTGTACTATAATAGTTAGTTCGATAGCATAGATTGGATAGACAGTATGAATTCACGACAGATGTCCACGACGAAACTTTAATATGGATCTCAACTCGACATTATCGCGACTGCGTTCCTAGGCTTCGGTCAATTTTGTGGCAAACTGACTGGTTGATAATTCTCAGAAATTTACCATTTTCGAATAAAAATAGGGATTCACCTGCCTTGGAAACCTTTCCAACTTTCAACCTATTTGGAAGACATATGGAAGTTTGGGTGAGAGAGGGAACCCCGAAATACAGGTGATTTAAGCGCTTCCAAAGGTGGCTCATGTAAAAACTTGAACTGTCTAAGCAACTCGATTATTAAGAAGTTTGTTTCTACCCGAGAACTACATAACGGAACAATAGACATAAAACTTCAATAAACTTTTAACTTATCTGAACAAATGTCAGCTTACTTTTTCGATTTTTAATCTGCGTTCAATCGACGACAGAAAGCTTTCCGGCGATTGACAATCAGTCATTTGTTACTTCATTCACTAGCGATATTATCTTTTGAAAAATCTGCGGACTGCGGTTTATAACATCTTTAGCGAGTTTCCAATCCAGAAAAAAATAATCGTTTCTATTGACGTTGATATAACGCGACCATAAATCTCGAGTCTGGGCAACGGAAATACAACTAATTGAATTTGCAATTATAACGACACCTCGGCGAGAACAATCAACGGTCAATCTACTGTCTCAAATATCACCACCCACGCTCGTTCTTATTCTTGCGACGGAACGTAACGTTTTTCAACGGAAAATTATCCAAAATATCTAAAATAAACAAAAAACTGCAAATATTTACAGAGAAAACCGTCACATTGTACTCGTAATTGCGCTTTCGCCTATACCAGTTCGTACAGGCAGATGAATTGCACTATATTCTTGTATACACTGTACGGGAAGGATTATTAGACGCCACATTATTCAACGTTTTCCAAAGAACGAGTGACCGACTACGGGGAAATACGACGGACAATCCTATGGCGGATGTGACATTCATTTTCGCAGACAAAAACCGGCCTATGACTAGTCAACGTATATTAAATTTACAGATTTTTCGAGAGAAACATATTATTTTTATAAAAAAAATCTTTATTGTGTGCAATTTCCGCAAAAATTTTCGGTTCAGATATATGAACTTCCGAGGTCCTGTCTGTCCGACGAATAAGAGGATGATAGAAAAACGCAAAGACCTCATCCTCCATGCGCATCGTTGCATTAGGATCAAAAAGATACGAGTTCACAGAGAGAAAATGATCTGACAACAGCGCAATATTTTGTAAGATACAAACGCCCGGAGCAGTTAGAAAAATGAAATAACTCACAAAATTTCATCTCACAAAAAAATTCAGTATACAATGGTCTTCCAGTATCAATTTTTACCACCATGAGAAACAGACAGTGTTTGCGTCAATTAATTTTACTGGAGAAAAATAAAGTATTTGGAATATGTCAATTTTACAACTCCGCTTGAAGAAAATATCGGACATTTCCGATTTAAAATTCGGACGAGGCATTTTTTTAGATGACCAAAGCAAAGCAGTTAAAGGCCAACTCCATAAGTGCCGAGACACACTAATGAGGCAGGCGCATTATGGCAAATAACTGACCAATCAACGCCTCAAAATTTGACTCTAAAATAAGTTGAAAGTACCCATACCTGTAAGAGGTCCGACCAGTTGGGGGGAGGGTAAACCCAAAATTTTGGGGTGGGGGTCCCATAATTTCCAAAATTTTGAGGAGGAGGGTTGAAAAAACCCCATAAAAGTCGAAAAAATTTCGAAAGTTTCCCCAAAAAAGCCACTTTTTCCCTAGTTTTTTACAATTTTTCCGAGTTTGGGAGGGGTTGGGTATAGGGTTGACCAAGTTGGGGGTGGGAGTTTCGATATTTGGGTATAGGGTTCGACCAAGTGTGGGGGTGAGGGTCCCCCCAACCTCTCCCCAATTACAGGTATGAAGGTAGTATATTTTTCGATACAAACAATACTCAAAATTTTTTCACATTTCAAAGTTTTTTACCTCAACGGACTCGGCTAAATTTTATAAGTCGGTTTCCGGCCTTCAGCCTAATAATTGTATATGAGTTGTTTGTTAATTTTGAGCATGGATTTCTGTGACTAGTGAGTAGGCATTTATTTTTCCTTTAAAATTTTCCTTAGGCTTAGGCTTAGGGTACAGCAGCGCTGTTGAGGCTCTTCCAAATGAAGTTGTTAGTTAAAATAGTATCAAGGGTGTTAAAGGAATATAGTCTTTATATTTTCTGGTGGAATTGTGTAGTGGTAAACGCATTAAGTCTATAGGCTGGTGAACCAGGTTTGATTCTTGAAGTAGGTAGAATTTTTCTGCGGAGACAAGGAGTATGTGAGATGTGTGCAGATTTTAGGCAAATGAGTTCCTGAATGGCATGAGCCCCTGGATTTTCGAACTGATCTGGATAGCTGGCATCTTGAGGAGTCCGAAAATGCCAGTTCGGACTATAATTTAGAAGGGAACCGACTTGTAAAATAATTTCACGGACTCTAATAGGGAAAAGGCCAATCCGAGCGCAAAGCAGACACACAATCTCCGCTTGGCAGTTATTATTCAGCCAGTTTTACATAATATTACGTTTTTTCCAGGGTTTTCAGGTCATTTTTTCAGGATTTTCCTGGTTTTTCCAGAGCAAAAACCATCAATAATCCATACATACGATGGTGAAAGTGTGTCCCATGGGCTTAAAACGCGAATAACGTACACAAGACCGAAACAATTTCATCAAATTAATTTGAAATATTTTAATTTTTTTCAATTCTGCATATTTAGCCTCAACAAATTTTTTTCATGGCATCAAATTTTCTTCAATTTTACGTTTTTACTCTTTCATGAGTTATTTTCTGTAGCTGCCGTATTTTTTCGTTTAGCTACTTGTTCTTCTTTGAAGAACTTTAATTCAACACTCTAGTTTCTTTGTATCGAGAATCACTGTTTTTCTCCATGCACATTTTTCTACACTAGTGTAAAGGAGTTACATTTGTTCTAGCATGTGGTACTTTTTCAAAAGCGCATTTTCCGATCAAAACTTTGTTGACGGGTCTTTCCAAACGTATGTTTGCATTACGCTGTTGTAATGTAGATGCTAGCGCATCATTGTAAATTCATAACGTACACTATGTGTTATTTATTATTGCATATAAATTTATTCTATAATTCATCGTCTCAAGGATGTCTGGGTTTCACATGTTGAGATTCCTATAGATTTATTTGAAGTGTTCTGTTTTGATCGTCTCAGACCCAGTAGCCATTATTGACCCAATTAAAAGACGTTCTAATTAAATTGCACATTGGCACCTGCCCCAGAATCCGCATAAAAACACACATTCTGCAGCTATATGAAATTCTCCCAAAAATCGTAAATACACCTGCCCCGTAATAGAAAGTAGAAGCCCCCACCCAGGCACCGATCTCAAGTGTAACAGTAGCCGCGGTTCATACAGAATCATATATTCACACAAGTAATAAATATGGAAGCACATAGGCGTGGTTAAGTCCATCGTAAGCGAGGAAGCAAGTGTAATATAAAAGCGTGGAAAGCATACGATACATAAAAAGCGTTGAAGGTGTGGTATGGTAAGTGTACAGTACACAAAAGCAAGAGAAGCAGGAAGCGACGATTGGTGAAAAGCGATTTTGGAAGCTGACCTCCCATGTATTGAGGGAGTGGCCAAAGTGGAAGCGGTATAAAAAGCAGAGAGAAGTGTGAAATCGTCAGATTTGAATCTGTGTTCATGTTTTTACGCAAATCGTTTTGTGGAGCAGAAAGCGTTTTTATATTGTTGTGTGTTGACACAAAAGAAGCCATCCGCGAGTCGTTATTTTTGTAATATTGTCATTAATCATTCCTATTGTCATTCGCATCCCCATGGACCCTAGAGAAGCACAGGCGTTTTTGGATTCAAGTAAAAGTATAGATAAATCTGGGCCTTACATATTTTGGTGACCATACCCTACCATAACCATTGGAACTCCGTGCACCATTAAGGTGCATCCTTTTCCAGGCAAACCTAAGGAGTAATCACACATAAGAACTATCCCCTACAGTAGGACATTTAATTCGTAGATACCAAACCTTTAACAAAACATTAAGTGACACATTTTTACGAATAGAACACAAAGCAAAAACTGAGACCTCAAGGCAAAAATCCCAACGTAAACCTAGAATGACCCACCAAACTCAGGATACTTAGGAGAAATCATTAGAGAACAAATAAACGAACTATTTTCTGAGCATTTTCGAACCCTCTGGACACAATTGAATCAAAATACAGTAAACCTCAACCTAATTGATGATTTAGGTACAGCTAACATCCGCAATAACATGGCAACTAATTTTTATGCGAAACCTACAGTATTCATGGGTGGAGTGACCTGTTGTAGTGTGTTTCTGCCCATTTTTATCATTTTTGTCAAACCGCGCATGAGGCTCGCAGGTGCCAAGTGGAGAGAGCAACACTACCCATCAACAGTCGTCTTACTGTAGGGCACATCGGTACCCATGCGCTGGCTCTCTCATGGTGCATTATTCTTTTGTGTTCTTTATAACATACGCCCTTTTTACTTACTTTTTCTCGTACTCGCGGCCTCCCAGCACTCATATGTTTGTTTTTCTTCCCAGTGCGTGGGAGTGAATCGTTTATATTCTCGCCTTGCCCTATTTGTTAGTAAGTGTTTTTCATTACATAAGATAAAATTAGAAAGGTCTTCCCTTTCGGGTTTTCATTCATTTTGGGAGACGATTAAGGAACTCACTCTTCCTTGATTGGTGGGATTATCTTTGTCGGGTTTAAGTACAATTAATTAAGTTAATCGGGTAAGCATGGGCGCGGGAAATATGTACATTAAGGATGAGTCCTGGAATCCCAATCCTGCCTAGCTCTTTAGTCCCGGACTTATTTTCAAATACAACACTGGTGACCATTTGGATTGTACACTTCTTTCCCCGCCATTGCGCTGCATCCGACTCCATCCGCAAGTTCCAAAATTCGACCGCACCATAGTTGTGCTTAAGGTTACAAAAAAGGTTATTATACCCTCCGGAAAAAGATGCCAAAATTAAGCCATACACCGCCGGATCTCACACACCTCCCATCACTATCAAGCTCACCTAACGCCCCCACAGCCGCACGCCGCGCCTTGAGTTTTGACCAGATGTTATTGCTGCGGCTGACAAATATTGTGCAATCATCAGCAGTACCCACAGTAAGCCTCCGGCCCCACAACCCGACCTTGTCTACTTTCAGTACCTCCACGTTGGAAGGGACTGCACAGACTCAAGTACCACTCACTTCCGCAACCACCGCAATAGTCAATTCACACCTGCTGCCGCATCGGAGTCAAAACCCCCTCATCGCCGCAGTTATATGTCCTAGGGCGCCAGCCGTATCACAAATACCACCGCCAAGCACCACTGCCCAAGTTAACAATGACCAAACCGTCGCCAGGACCGACTCCTTTATCAACATTGACCCACCGCAGGCCCCAGCCCCCACCAGCGCTTCAGCAACCAACCACCACAGCAGTCTGGCAATTGCAAACGCTAACGAAGTCCATAATTTCCAAATCGAAGCATGCAACGCGTTGGACCAGCTCAGCACCACCGCCGCACAAATAACCAACAACATCCCCACAGTCCAAACGATTGATCAAATTATCAGCGCCTTTTCCAATTAATTTCTAGCCCAACAACTAATTGTTCAACGTGAAATCCAAGAGCAGGTGAATTCCACAAACGCGCGCTTCGCCGCCCTAGCAGAACAAATGCAACAATTGATTTCAACAACCACTGCCGCAGCCAATGCGCGTAACCCACCCACACCAAGACCACCACCGGTGTCCTCACAGTTTCAGGGCCAGAAAACGCGAGATATTTATATCCCAAATGAAACTCTCCGTGAAACTGAACCGGCTCAGGTCTTGGGTCAACCGACAATTCACGTCAAACCTAAAGTGCCATCTACCAATACCCTGTACAATAATGAATTTTCTCATACTGCGGGCGGAGACGAGGAAACATCCCGTTCTGCACCTCAATGACCCCTTCAACCCGCAGCAAATCCCTTTGGTTTCTCGGATTACCCGCCCGACGATTATTACGACCACCCGCAACTGCAGTACGAATTGCCACGCACATCTCACCGCCAAGAAGATAGCCGCATCAAAAAAATTGTCAACAATATGCACCAGTTGACTATCGACGGAGCTGCAATGAACAAACGCCTCCTACACTTTTTCATTCGTCTGGAAAATGAGTTTGGGTATGAGGCCTCCAACCACGTCAAGATGAGTGCACTCCGTGTACTTACCCGCGATACCCCAAGCAACATGATTCACGACATGACATGCTACGAAGATGCAAAAAACTTCCTCATGTTCCAATTAGCCCCAGATTGCAACCAGATGACCCTCAAACGGGAGCTCGCGTCAATCACCCCCGAAGTCGGAGAGGAACCCGCCGCGTTTTTGAGTAAGGCAATGATGTATGTGCAATTGTTATATCAAGATGAGGATCAAACTTTTCAGCATAAACAAGTAATTGACACATTTTTGACAAAAATGCCTGTTTTCTACCAATTAACAATCGGAGAGCAAGCGAAAAGTTTTACAAATGTCCAACAATTGGCCAACACCATCGCCAAAGCTCATAGCATCCTCAATGCAACGAAAGCCGAAATAGGAATCGCCGAGCGGCCCATTCTCTTCAACCAAGCCGACCCAGAAATACAGCCGCTGCCGTCGCCGCAGCACTTTAATTGCCATTTTGACCCTCGCCACAGCACGAACCAATCACAGGACCGCTATGGCGACCGCACACTTTCAACGGATTGTTACCCGCAAAATTCGGCACCGCCACCCAATAAATTCGTCTCTTTTCAACTGCAACCACTAGATAAACCTCCGCAGCCACAACTGCGCACAGAGAAGCTTCTGGAGCAGTTGATCCAATGATACTACGGCGACCACGAAGAAGGTAAATCACAGCAACGCCCCAAAGATTCTCCATCCAATCCACACCCGCAAAGCCCTCCCCATCAATCTCAATCCCGAGAGATTTACACCAACCGCTTTGACGGATCAGCAAGCCGAGACCATCCCTGCATCACGCAATCAACAAGCCTTTGGTGCGACACTCATAAGTCCCGCACCCACAATACCAAAGACTGCGTCTGGCTCAAAAGACAAAATGTTCAGCGAAATAACCGGCAAGATTTCAATCACCCAACTCATGCCGCTCAACCGCCGCAAACCAATTTTCAAGTCAATTCCAACAATATCCATAGTCAACGAGATTGGAGATCACTTCGCGGAGCACCTCCCCAAAGAGGTTCAAATTACTCCCGCGGTGCAAGGATTTATTCTTATGAAGGTAATCCTATAAATCGACCGAATGATTTTGTTCAGAACACCTACGCCATCTACCCAAATCAACAATTTCTGGCGCCATGGGAACAACACATTCACTACAATGCCATGCCAGCCCCATACGTTACAACCCCCACGGATTCCTCGCATGCCAGTTCTTAGTCTTCAGAACTCCAACTGGCCCTACCAGCTCTGCCATCATCTGCTACCATATCCGCAACCACCCTCGACCTGCATGCACCCAATCAATCAACTTCCGCCACCAACATAGTCATCCCCTCTAAGGAAATAGCGTCGGCCGCACGGATTGTGAGCCCCGGGATCGTTTGTCGGAATGCAACCGGCCACGCTTTCTGAGACCCTTGCCACATTCGCTCATCCATTTGCCAAATCAACAATCTCACGCCTTCTTCAAAGACTTTGGTTGGCAAGTACGCTTTTATGAGAGCCTTCCAAATTCCCATCAAACTTGGAGCCTTCAAGGCGCACGCGCTCATCAACACCAGTGCCCAATGTTCCGTATTGTCCTCAGGATTAGTCAAACGCGCGTTCGACAAACAATCACTCCAACTTTCAATATGTGGTAAAATCAAAGTGGCCGATGGCGCCGTTGTCAAGGCCCATGGCCCAGTAGTCGTTACAATGGAATCCGCGTTCAGTGAACATATGATCAAGTGTGTAATCCTTGACGATGACGGAAACCATCAATGTATCATCGGCACCAATTTTCTCGCACACCCCGATATCCACACGATCTTAAACTTCAAAGAAAATTACATCGAAATCCAAGACGTGAAGCTGCCGCTCAAAGTAATCACCTTGGTCCGCCCTCAAATGGAATTGTTCTTAAATGCTGTGAAGGACAATGTTCTTGAGGAAATTCCCGAAGAGGAGCCAGTAAGCTTCTATGATGATAAATCGGATATTTTTAGCCAACCTGAAGAAATCGAGGCTGAACAACTAATATGGCAGGCTCAACCTAGTCCACACCAACGGCCCTCTCAGTGGCTGGAGATTACAGAGCTGGCCAAGCCAATTTTCCTCATCTCCCAAGTATTGGTTTCGATTTTGCCACATTGCCAACAATGGGTAAACAGCACCATCTTCCCTACAACAATGGCAACCATTCCAGATGTGATTGTTCAACCACTAGCCACTAGTAGCGTAGCTGCAGAGCTCCCAATTGAAACCGCAATTGTCAACGTCATCAACGGTCACTGCCCACTACTTTTCATCAACAATATGCTGAATAGCATCAAACTTGGCCCGAACCAACTTATTGCAATGGCAAAACACATGCTAGGCCACGCCGAATCTCCTGTTGATTGTCAGGTAGCAACTGCTGCCACGGACCGCGACTTAACTGATCACGAACCGGCCGCCCTCGATAAATTGCTCCCTTGCCACACCCACCAGCAAAAACTGGATTTCGCTTTGAACAAGATGACCAAAAAAACTTACGTTACCGCTGCCCAAAAAGCAAAGGCTCTCTACATGCTACGACAAAACCGCCATGTTTTCAGCCTGCCTGGCGACAAACCAACTATCACTAGCGAATTGATCGTCAGCATTGACACAGGCACCGCAGAGCCTGTATCCCACCATTACTACCACACCATGATGGAACAAAGACCGATTGTACGCTGCCATATCCAAGAAATGCTGGATAACGACTTCATCGAACAATCACGCTCGCCTTGGGCCACACCACTGTTCCTGGTAAAGAAAAAGGATGGTTCATGGCGACCCATTGTCAACTACGGTGGAATAAACGATGTTACGCCCAGCGACAAGTTCCTGATCCCGCGCATTGAGGACTATTGAGACGCGATGGGACAAGCCAAATTTTTCACCATGCTCGATCTCAAAGCCGGCTACTGGCAGGTACCCCTTGACAACGATTCCCCCGACAAAACGACCTTCATCTGCCAAGAAGGCTTGTTTCGATTCAAAGTTTTGCCATTCGGTTTGAAAAACGCGCCCGCCAAATTTCAACATTTAATGGAACGAATTCTCCATCCATATATTTGGAAAATTTGTCTCATCTACATGGATGATATTATCATTTTCTCAAATTTGTTCGATGAACATTTGGAACATTTGCAAGTCGTTTTCGACGCCCTCCACACAGCCAACCTCATGCTTCGGCCTGACAAATGCCAATTCCTGCCACCGCAAGTCAAATTTTTGGGACACCTTCTTAGCACCCGTGGAATCGCTGTCGATCCGGAGAAAGTCAAGGCTATCGCTGAGTATAAATTTCCGACAACCAAAAAAGGTATGCAAAGTTTCTTAGGTTTAGTCCAATGGTGCAAGCAATTTATTCCGAAATTGGGGACCTTGTCCAGTCCTTTGCATGGACTCCTGCGGAAAGACGCTCAATATATCGCCACGGATGAACACCAGGCTGCGTTTGAAGGTATCAAAACAGCCCTTACATCTTCACCTTTCCTCCGTTACCCAGTCTACGACGGTACAGCCCAATTTGTCATCCAAACAGACGCCAGTACATTCGCCATTGGAGCAATATTGTACCAGGAAAACAGAAACGATCAATGGGTCATTGCCTATAACAGCCGCGCACTCACCGATGCCGAAACCTGTTACAGTACAACTGAGGGTGAATGCCTCGCCATTGTCTACAGCTTCAGGATGTACCGCCACTATGTTTATGGCCAAAAGGTAATCGTTCACACTGACCACAAGCCCCTCGAATGGCTCAAAGACGAAAAGCACCGAAATTCACGCCTCCAACATTTGGCATAAAACCTCCAAGATTACGATTACAAAGTTGAGTACATCAAAGGCAAAGACAACGCTTGCGCTGATTTTTTGTCCAGAAAAGAGGACCGTGACAAACCACTGATCCCAAATACCAAAGCTTAACCGCCAAAATTTTCCGAAAAGATTTCTGCTCTGCTGGTGCATTATCGGCCGGGGACTTAACAGTACCCGATATACTCCCCGCAGTGGCCTTGCGGCCTAAAGAAATTGACAAGGACGTCAACGCCCTCACTCGGGCAATGACCAAAGAGACCATCAGTCAACCCACACTCTCCGATTCCATACCGTTGGCCACCAATTACGCGTCGCCTCCGGTCGAAACTATAACAATCGCCTCCTAGGACGAAGTATGGCGAGCACAGGCCGCTGATCTGGCCATCACCCCAATCATTGCCTCTCTCCAAATTCACAACACCGCAAAACGCCCGCCAATCTTCTTCACAGAAGACGGACTTTTGTATCATCAAATTAAAGATATCAAGCAATTGGTCGTCCCCGCATCCATGGTCGATCAAACCTTACACTAATTCGATCGCACGAAAATTTTGAATCACCAAGGATCAAGCAGAACACTAGCAGCCATCAAAACTCATTTTTGATGGCCCGCATGGAGGAAAACGTCCACCATTGGATAAAGTCCTGCAAAATTTGCCAATTGACAATGATGCACACATCGCCGCCTCCGCCACTACTGCCGATCCAGCCCAAGCACCCTTTTGAGATCGTCGCCACCGATATTATCAATATATCGCCAGTGGGTGAGAAGCACCCATATGCTATTGTTTTTCAGGATTACTTTACAAAATGGGTCTCCACGCACCCTATACCCAATCAAAAAGCCTCCACTATCGTTGAATGCTTCGTGAACAATGTCATCCTCACACATGGTAGCCCACTCCTTCTTTCCAACCAAGGTGCATGCTTCATGTCAAAGCTCATGCAGGATATTTGCGACCTACTCAAAATACGAAAGGTCAAAACAACGGTGTATCATCCCCAGTGCAACGGAATAATCGAGTGTTTCAATCAAACGTTGATTGCCCAACTAAAGAAATACACCGCCAAGGACCTGGACAACTGGGAAGGTTATTTACCATATGCTGTCTTTGCCTATAACACCACGCCGCATACAGCTACGTGCCATTTGTCCTTCAGCTTATTAAGAGGTTACAAACTGCGCATAACCTTCGACTATGACTGCGCCTGCTGACTCTTGTTGCCACTCAATTAAGACGTGTATCAACACATACTCATGCAGGCACAACTAAAGATGCATGAGAAGATCAAAGCTAACCTTGATGTAGCCACGGCAGTCAGTAAAGAATACTTCGATCGCAAAGCCAGAACACGCGATTTCGCTGTCAACGACCTTGTGCTCTTGACCAACACACTCTTGACCAACACACCATCAATTCACTCGATGCCCCCAGTCGGCCGCAAACTGTTTCCACGATGTGTTTGAAACCATTCATACTGTGCCCCGCCAAAGAAGCTTTTGAACTAGAGGCTTGTGGACCCCCTTTACCTCACACTTCCCGCTGTCAATAGTCTGCTTTGAAATTTTTTCTTTTGTGATATGGCGCTCATCACGCCGAGTCGTACATAATTTTTGCATTTTTGATTAATTTAGACCATGGCGACAATGTTGACGAGACAATGACTGCGGACCAAGTGTAACCTGTGCAGTTGTTTTTCTCCGCCCCATTCACCACCAGCAAACACTTTACCGACTTTACAACATTGCCCTATACATTTCCCCCATCTCCACACTTTGTCGTAGGAGGGGGTTTCTTCTTTAATGTTAGGTTCTGTTCCGCACGAGGCCATTTGGTTTACTTCCGCCCCACCCTGGCCGCATTCACTCTCATAAGACTAATTGGGAAAGGTTGATTTTAGCCCCATTAACATAGTGGTGTTTGTGTTGCTTCTTCGTAACCGTAGTTTTGCATTTTCTTACTTTACACTTTCTTCACCTTTGAGGGGCTTATTCTTTTACTATTTCATTTCTGCTTTTCGCTTCCAACCACAATAGTTGCATTTCCAGCCGCTATCAAGAATATTTTTCCACAATGACAACACCGTCGACCTCATCCGCTTCCGCAATTGATGAGCCCCCACCATACCGCAAATCAATAATCAAACGCTATGTTGGATGGGCTGAACAGCAGCCCCATCAAAACGATTTGAGCTTCGCCTGCGATGGTACATTTTATTTTTAAACTTTCTTTGCTTTACTTTTGCATGCTCTTTTCTGCTTGGGACCCCATTGGAAACCTCCCCACTCTGTAGCCCCAGGCTATAACCCATGGTCAGCCGCTGCGATCCCCTCATCGACAAGTTGTGGCAACCACTACGCCACAACCGGCCGCTGCTTGGACCCCCGCATACGACAACTCTTGTCATCTCACTTTCCTAGCCTGATCCAGCTGACAAAGTGGGCTCCTCAAAGTGACATCGCCGCCCAAGCCACCGTCTCTCCGGAGCATGTCTACCCTTTTATACAGCAAGCAATGCCATACCTTCTTGGTTCTATTCTGAAGTCAACCTTTTGATCCCATTTCGTTTCCTCCATCTGGAGCCCACTATGTCATATGCCGAATATCGCGCTTGCTCTTGTTTAAGAAAATAACGTCAAACGATTGATCCCTGCTGCCGACTTGGAATCGTGGTATGTCTCCATGTACACCAGACCTCCCAACGTGTTGCCCCTGCTGATCTTTCTGTCACCCGGAAGTTTGGGGCAGGCCTTGGCCGCCCAACCCACACCAAACTTCTGTGGCTACACCTTGGTCGGCTTCGACACCGAATCAATCATGGCGGCAGACATGAAGAATTTCCAGTTTACCGTGCCTATGCCAGCTGATGCCATGGCGTCCAGCTACCCAGGATATGTTCAGCTCGCGTTCCCCAACAGCATGGCGTTCCTTTTTGAAACCTTCGCCGCTACCCCAGAAGACTGGACTGCGCTATTCTCCCTAGTCGACGGTGAACACACCATCGTTGTTTCCTTCAATGGAACCGACAACTGGGCGGGATTACATGCTCCATTAGGTACACAGTTCTGGACCGATCGCCAAAAGAAGAATAAGGATGCCATTGTCAAAGCAATCCATTTCGATGCATACCGCGTGATCCGAAACATCGACATCTCCCCGCTGCTGTACGAGCTGGCTCAAAGAATAGGGTTTTTCCCTGAAAAGCGCACTCTGAAAGCTACCATTTCCACCATGTGGGCGCTGGACGTTTCAAAACTCACGCTAAGATTCCCCACCACTTTGTGATTCTTTGACAACCCGGTGACATCATTCCTGCAATCGGAGGTTCTCGCATACGCGGCCCTCGATGCCTACTATCCCATTTTATTGTTCTTGGCTTTTGGCCGTTAGGGCTTCATACCCGAGGTTTACAACGCCCCCGCATTGTTTTCCCACGACTCGTTGGATGCGGCCGAAATCGACCACCTTGCCGAAACAATAATCGCCACTTTTCACAACATCGCGTTGTTGGAAGTTCTACCCACTGACTCCGCTGATAGAGTTTACCCTACTATCTTGCAAATCGCCCTCCCTGTGATTATGTGAGACGAGGTTCTTTCCGCTTACAAATTTTTTATCTTCAATTGCACATCATCTGACCACGGTCGGTCTTTTTGTTTAGGAACAGTGCCCAACAGTTTTCGCAGCGTCAAAGTATTGACGCCTACAACGCACCCGAAGCTTCTCACCGCCCCGAAAGTGCTAAAGAAAAAGAAGAAGAAACAGCAGGATGAGTGGAACAAATCGCGGGAGGTCTCCAACAACAAAGACCCGGCCCTCCAACCTGGATCAATATTGGATGATCCAAAATGCCTTCAAGCAGCCGTCACTTCGGCCATGAAAAGTAACCTCACAGACCGGCTCATCAAATTACTCAATTTTCCGGTTTCGCCCATGTACAAATTAGCTATCCATGATCGCCTTCAACAGGAAACTGACCCCAGGCTGCCACCATTTCCGCATGAAGTTGACGATGTGTGGATCGAACAGGTCGCCACCGACCAACCGCTCGGCGATCAAACCTACCAGGGTATTCTTTACTGTTATCACCCCTCCACCATTTTTAGTTTCTTACAGGTGGATAGGGACTGGTTTGGACGCTTAACATCATTCATGCCATTGGCCACGCTTTTGGCTTCACCTTGTTCTGCCGCCGAATACCCCTATGTTAACCATTTGTTGCTTTGCCATGCTCAAAATTTTGATCCAGCAAGGGGTACCGCTTTCTACAACTGTATGTGGTACCAGGCCAACGGCAAGCCCCGATCGCATCTCACAAATTGCATGAATCACATACTGGAGCAAGAGCCGTCTTTCACAAGCAACCTGGGAACATACGTCTGCAACCGGTTTGCTCTACGCCCGATCTTCTTCAACGAGGAATTCCACATGGAAACTGCCCTACAACAGATCAATATCGATGAATCGGATTACACGGCCAATCCCCATAGCCCCTTTCATTTCTACTCAACTTTGCTCAACATCATCAACTTTCAAAATCGATTTTCATTCCCTGTGCCGGTGTATGCGTACCCCTTGCCGACTACAGCCTCCGTGCACACGCTCACTGCCAACAAACTACTACAATGCCCAACTTTGGGTGTCAAAGTGGAACCTGCTGATGAGGAGCTTTTGGATACGCCGATTTTCGATTTGAATATAGCGAAGCTGCTGCCGTCAGCTGACGTGTCGGCCCTTCCTACGCCCGCTGCCCCATTCGATCTTGCGGTGACAGCCACGCAAATTACGAACTTCTTGAAACTGATGCTTGATGAAATTTCAACCCTCGCCCTGGTGCCGATGGACGAATCTGCTCCGATCCAACTCGCTGCGATGGATGCTGAAACAACCACCGCCACTGATCAAATGTTAACAGACATACCCAAAGAAAGCACCGTCAATCAATCCTGCAACAAGGTTGCCTCCAACAGCACCTGCTGTAGACCAGTGCATCTATTTGGCCACTCCGGCAATGCTGCCCGGATCGCGGATTATTGCCACTGTTGCCGCTGCTAGGTATAGTGCTCCTGTCCGTTTTTCACAACATATAATTTCAGATCTGCAATGGCAAGCGCTGTCCCCAGCTCTCACCGCATATCATTTTCCATTGCCCCCGCCTGGTATGCTGTTCCCTGAACATCATTGGATGGATTATCCAGACGCGCTCAAGGAAGAGATACAACCTATCTTGCTGCCACAACTGCCGCCAGCTGCACCGGTTCCCTAAGTCACTCAACCAGCTCCGGCTCTCCCTCAAGCGGCTGTCCAGCCGCCCACTGCACTGCCGCCTGTACCTCAACCACCACAGCCTGCGCCTCTATTGCCGCCGATGGGGCCTATGGATGTCCAATCCCACAGGCTCCCAGCACGTCTGCGCCCACTTTAGATCATCATGGCCAGCCCATTCGAAAAGCCGGACGTTACAAACACTCCGTGAAACCCAAGCAGCACCTTCAGGAAGAAGCAGAATATCAAAAATCTCACAAGACGCATATGTCAGACGAACCCTGCACCCAGTGAAGGCCGCCACCCAGTACTTCGCGTAGTGAGCGCCGCAAAACGCCCAGCGAATGAACAACCCATCGCCACGAACAATGCGATAAACAAAAAGCTTGTGAAGAGGCCCATCAATCTAGTTCGCAGACTAGTGCGACTCTGCAGCCAAAAGTCACGTCTTCAAAAACAGCAGCGCCTGCAAAACAACCGCCGCCTGCCCACCAATCGGAAAGCCACCGTTCTCGCCATGAATCACACTCTCGTGATGACCGCCACTGAAAGGACACCCAACAACGGCCCAATACAAGCCATGATAGCCGTCAACATGAATGCCGTAGCAATGCATTGCCGCATCGCACTCAAAGCGAGCAAATGCGCCAGGTGCACTCCACGGATTTCTATGAAGACGCGTACAAGCATGGTTTCCGCCAATCACCACCGAAATTATGGATTACATCAGCCCCTTGCATTGCGACGCCGAAATCCAAATATGCATGGAAGCTTTGAAAAATCTGCCAAAAGTTGTGTTCAAGGCCCCGCTCCCGCTGCCGCCCCCAATGGATGTGGAACCAGCCACATCATCCTCAACTTTGCTACCACCCACGGCCATGTCACTACCGCACATGGTACCGACGTCTGCCATGGCAACAACTGTGCCTCACACCACGTCGCTGCCGCCCACGGCCCGGACGTCAGTTCAGAGCACCACGCCCGCCCAACCACAATTGGTTATCAAGACTAGACTGGTTCTCGGAGTTGCTCCATGGACCAGCTCCGCGCAACGTTTCGAGCCACGTTTGCCCAGTGAAGCAACCCGATTGCCAAATTACACACATTTCCGAACCATGGACTCGCGGCACTGCATTACGCTGGTGACGCCCCATCACCTGCCGCGTATCGATTCATCTGTTGAGTTTTTCATGCCGCATACGTTGCATGAAATGGTCTTGATCAATTTCTTCGGCCGCCTTGGTGTTAGCATTACTATGGCCATTCACATTCGCGCGACGAATGCTTTGCTGGCCTTGTATCAATACTTCTGCAATCACCACCATGCCTCGTACCAAGAACAACAACCTCCCATTTCGCCTGACATCGCTGCGCTGATCCTGCGATGGGTCGCCAGTCTCTGGGCTGAGGAGCTCTGCGTAGTCGACGTCGTGCACACAGCCCATCTGGCTCTCTTTCTTTACAGAGCATGCAGCCTGGACAATCCGTCCTGTCTATTGCAAGCCTAAAACACTGCTGTCGGCCTGATCGACAGCTGGATGGCCTACCTGAAATACTCACCATTCAAACAACCGCCGGAAATCGCCGATATCCAACGAATTTACCTTCAATACCACAGCAAAATCAACCCTCCCATACCCCTGCTGCGCTGGCACGATTTCTCTGCCCGGTGGAACTTGTTGCCACCGCGACTGTTGCAGCCAACAGGGTTGCCTTCAGGCCGTCCTTCTTTGATAGCCAAGCAGCTGCCACCCCGCAGTGTGAACCCTCTCTCACCGCTCTGGTAGCAAACCTTCACTTCATCTTCCAGCCCCCACAATACCGCTGACTACGGCCGCAATCGCCACCCTCGCTCCGTTCATTTCAATGACCATGACGAACCCCGTGACCCCCATGGTTACCACAATGACCGCTATCGCCAAGAAAATCCCAACCGTCATGACAATCAGCAACAATCTCGATCCGCATCCGATACTCCCCATCATCGCCACCATTGATTCCAAGCTTTTGTACAGTAATATTCGTTTTTTCTTTTCTGTTTTCATTAACCTTATTAATACCCGTTGTTTTGTTTTTCTAACCTGTTTTGTGTGCTTTATTTTGTACTAGTATTCCCAGTGCATGTGCAGCCAATGCTAAAACCATGCAGTAAGACGACTGGACTTGTTCTACAGCCACACGCCCCCACTTGTGCCATTTTGTCCTTTACACACCTCCGCCGCCAAGTGCCTGTTTTGTTACTGCCCCCATCGTAGTGGCTGGCCTCACCCTCCCATCCACATGGGGTCGTATGCTGGTGCGCTCCAGTATATCGGTGTGGACAGAGTGACAACGCAAGCTGCAGCGTTGCTGAACTTACCGCCTCGCTAATTGCAACACCCATTGGGAGGTTTCACCCTACGTGCCATCCAAAAATCAGCTCAAATAACTGCAACGACTCCGTCCACCCCACTGCCTGATACCGAGCCCCCTTCGGCAACCCCGGTGATGGCCTGTAGTGGCGGTGCCGTTTCCCCTTGCATGTTTTGGTTATTTTGTGGCGATCGCTTATGGCGAGCTACCGCAAAGGGGGAGGGGTGTTGTAGTTTGTTTCCGCCGATTTTTATCATTTTTGTCAAACCACGCATGAGGCTCGCAGGTGCCAAGTGGAGAGAGCAACACGGACCATCAACAGTCGTCTTACTGTAGCAGACGTCAGTACACATGCGCTGGCTCTTTCATGGTGCATTATTCTTTTGTGTTCTTTATAACATACGCCCTTTTCACTTACTTTTTCTCGTACTCGCCGCCTCCCCGCACGCATATGTTTGTTTTTCTTTCCAGTGCCTGGGAGTGAATCATTTATATTCTCGCCTCACCCTGTTTGTTAGTAAGTGTTTTTCATTATGTAAGATAAAATTAGAAAGGTCTTCCCTTTCGGTTTTTCATTCATTTTGGGAGACAATTAAGAAACTCACTCTTCCTTGATTGGTGGGATTATCTTTGTTGGGTTTAAGTACAATTAATTAAGTCAATCGGGTAAGCGTGGGCGCGGGAAATATGTACATTAAGAACGAGTCCTGGAATCCCAATCCTGCCTAGCTTTTCAGTCCCCCACTTATTTTCAAATACAACAGATTTGTGAATTTTTTGGTGGATGGAGTAAACGTCTACAGCAATTCATGGTACTTCAAGGCATGAAGGATACCCATGGACAATTAAAGTTAGCATGTTTAGAAATTCATTTGGGGGGAGCAGCATTAACAAAATTCAAAAGTTTAGCAAATTCTGAAACCCCCCCCCCCCCCTCTAGACATATGAGCAGTACAAAATCGCATTACAGGCTTTCTTCCCAAATAATAGAGACACTGAGTTACATCAACGTTTTTTATGAGAAAGAAAACAAAAATGATCAGAAACAGTACCAGTATTTTTGTTCGACCTTGAGCATTTAGCAACCCTCGCCTATCCCAACTTTAATTCTGATGCACGAGAAATGATCATAAAACCCCTTTTTGTTGGAGGCATGCAGAACGAAATTAGAGAAGCACTTAAGTATAGAAGGTTCACAACCCTAAAAGAAATGTCTGACGAAGCAGCCTACATTAAACAGCAAATTCTCAGAAATGAACTGAAATCCAACATCCTACCATTCATACCTCCCAAACCCGAACCAATCTTTTCATTAACAAACAACACTGACCAACAAGGCCTTTTACGTCAGTTAGAACAGCAAGTAAAAGATCTACAATTGCAGATCAAACAAAATTCACAAACCCCACCACAGAGTAACAACAACAGGTTTAATAACAACAATGGTTTCAGAAACAACAGCAGTTTCAGGCAGCCCACATGTTTTCAATGCAGGAAAATTGGTCATGTAGCTCGAAATTGTAATTCATCAGGAACATGAAAATCATGTGAAATCTGTTTTCACAATAATCATGCTACTGGGGACTGCAAGAGCCGATGTATCCATTGTTACCAAACAGGCCACAGATCCGACCACTGCATATCTAAAAGTTATTCTAATGTTCAGTGTTTTCTATGTAAACAGAGGGGCCACACAAGCAGGTATTGCCCCAACCAACAGAGTCGTAATGTACAAAACTGTATCGAAGACAGACAACCCCAACCCCTAATGAACATTGATGACCCCACCCTTTACTCCACACTGCCCACCATACATAGCGGCCCCCATACATACTTTAGGAACCATCATGCTGGCCTGCCACTGATGCAGTGAAGAGGAATATGTTCTCGATCTTGACCTACCGGACTGGTGCAGCATGTCACCACCTTCGACACTGAAGACGGACACCACCCCCAAGCCGTTACCCACCATTCTGGCTGCCTACAAAATCCCCAGAAAACGTCCATGCCACTCCCCCACCACCCTTGAACTGTAATCTCCTCTCCTTACTCCATGGGCTAACCAATGAACTGTACCAATTTCACCCTTGCAAAACCCTCCTCATCACTCCCAAAAGTAAGAACATTCCAACCCGACCATGCAACCCAACTTCTCAAATTCTATTAACTGTTCAGATATCAACCCAACCAACCCCACCACCGATTCGTACACCACACCGACGGGGCACCCATACAATCGCCCCAACCACCAACACACAACACATGACCTTCAATAAAAATCATTATTGGTTTCTTTGTTGTATTATACTTTGTATAATAATTCCATCATCTTGTCATGCGCAATTTCAGCTCTGCGGAACCTCATTGAGTGGTCATTCTGTCAGCATACCAAAAACTGTATCATGCATGCCCCCGTCTACAATAGACAAACCCCTACAGACATTCGGAAAAATCTATATTCCCTCTACCAAACCTCACATAACAGACACATACAAGTGAAGTATTTGCAAAAGGAAAATTTGTACCAATACTGGATTTTTTGGGTCAAAAAGTATCGTTTTCGACCAAACCAAATTGGAAAATCTAACCCCACATGTTTGCAATGCAATCGTTAAAGAAGAAGAGCACAATAGTCAAAAACTGTATGAAACGAAAACGGGATTTTGGTCCACAAACAACTTGCTAAGCATAGAATACACATGGTGTTGCGCAGACTATTGTATGTCTGTCAATAATGTCATTGTAGAAACTGGACAAGTAGCATCATGGAACAGAAAATCAATGACAGGTACATAAGCTGACCTGGGGTCATGCAAGCGGATATCAGGTCATTGTGTAACAGCCGATGGAGCCATTATCTGGAATGAGACCATATTTGAAAACCTATGCCCCTTAGAATACAGAAATACTTATGCCATAAAACTAACCAAAACTCACATGATTGTTGAGGAATTACAAGGTGCCTTCTCTATCAAAAATGCCCTCTTTTCCAACCCAAACTGCCCCGAAACCCAAGACAGTGTCCTATCCGAACAAGGTATTGTTGTACAGTTAGACAAAAGAACACCACACTGCAATGCCTTTTTAAACCCACAAGTTAATGAAACCCCAACTACATTATACGATTTTGACAATTTTGAACCCATCAATGCAAAACTAAATTACCTAGCAGACAAAATTCAGGAATTCGAAATCCAAAATTTCAAAATTGTATGGAATGAGTTATGCAGACAGGGACAACGTCATCTTGATTTAGTCTGGCAAATCTTGGGCCTTGATGCAACACTTAGCGCATGTGCATTTTTACAAAAGACCGACATAATTGCAGAATTCACAAGGGATGCCCTCACAATCTGGCCCTGTAAACAGGTAAATGCATCAAAAGTCTTTTACAATCACAAAATCAATGGGACTGGCTACAAACTCCTACCTGTCCTTGTGGGGACTGACATTGTGTTCTCAAATCCAGGAGGGAATTATTTGACCCCTTTCTCCCAAACTGTCAACTGCCACCACATGCATGTTGCTCTATACAAACAAAATAATACATGGATCAGCGAAACAGGATCTCCACATGTAACTGATCTCCCCTTAGAAATCGTATGGAATCAAAACTTTTCCCTTTTCTACTTCAATACACCACCAATTTTTCATGACCAACTTGCAACAATATCGACAAACTTACTCCTTTTGAAGCAATACATCTACAAAACCCACACCCTCCAAAACATTGTTAACAAACTCCTTAATTAGACTGCCAAAATGTCTCTTAATTCAGGTACAGTATACACCATGATCTCAGGCATTGGTCAAGCAATTGGCAACACACTTTCCCATGCTGGTCGAGGCATAGAACACGTCATAACAGGTACGACCCAAAGCCTCACGGATGGGTTGAATAACTTACTAAAGGGGCCCATGCAAATACTTATCAACCTAGCCGTCATCATTGTTGTCATTGCAGGCATCTTTTATTCCTTCCTTATTTTGCATAGATATTTCCATTACCCTAAACATCACATTGCAAATAAACATGCATACAAAATGCCTTTACATAACAGGCAGTTACCCAACATCATCCCTCCCTCATTCGGTTATGCCCTCTTAGAATTAGCAAATTGTCGAGGAGCCCAAACTCAACAGAAATACCTCATTGTTGACGTCGATATTTCAAGGACCTCTGCAATTGAACTTATCAATCAAATACACCAATCTGTTTCCAATAAACTCCCACCAGCCATACTTGAAAAACATACCCCTCACATTCCAATTATGCTGAATGGGAAGCTATTCACCAAAGGCATGATTGACACTGGTGCCGTGTACTCCCTCATTGATTCCCATATAGCTGAAGCCCTACAGCTAGACATGAAACCACCACTAGTCCAAGCAGTAGCAGGAAACAACCTTCCCATCCACTTCATACGAACAACCTTTGTTGCAATAACCACCCAAACTATTCAAGAAACTATCATGGTACATGTTCAAAAAGATTGCACAGCAGGGCTGTTTCGACCAGAGAATTTTAGTAATTTCGAGTTTGAGTTCGAGTTCGAGTTTGGTCTTTTTGCTTTTCCGCGTTCGAGTTAGAGTTCAAGTTTAAAAATTGTTTCGAGTTGAGTTCGAGTTCGAGTTCGAGTAATTCACTATTGTATATAAGCGTTCATTTTGTTACATAAATGCCAGTCAATATTATTATGCACCTGGTCTGGTACAACTGAACTATATAGAACTGTTTAGCATATGTCATAGTTACTAGTATAGAATTTTATGTAGTCACTGTTTGTGTCATACTTGCAGGTTGAAGCAGATCGTATTTTTTAATCAAATGCATTATTCTGTTTTTCCACACCAATTATACAGTTTATCTATTTAAGCAATATTTGACTTGACATCATTAATAAAATGCCTAGAAAAGGTATTATTTGGGATGGCTTTGAAGGAACAAATGGCAATATGGCAGAGTGCATTTTTTGCAGTATGAAGCTCACTCAATCATCTTGTTCATCTGCAGAAAAAGTACACAGTCACACCAGTCGAAATTTTAATTTTGTTCTAAAACCAATCAATTTAACTTCAAAGCTCGTTTTTCTGAAATGGAACATTTGAAGAAAAAGATACAAATGGAAATGAAAAGCCAAAAAACTTTAGATGACGCGTTTCAGCCAGTGAGTTTCATAGTTTATTGAAAAAATTCATTTGAAATTCGGATAATTTTCAGATAAAATAATGGATCAACAGTGATGCTCGTTCCAAAAAAATGATGAAAAAAATATCTGAAATGATAATTTTAGACGATCTACCATTCAGCCATGTAGAAGACATTGGTTTCATGGCCCTTATGAAGGAAGTAAGATAAAAAATATGAATCAAGTTTTTGTTTAAGTTGGTGTGTGCCAATTATCTATATACAGCTACGCATGTAGAGAACTGTTATATACTATGCTTTCTTAAGATCATTCCTTCATATAACTTGAAATCGCGCTGCTTCTATACAGAAAAAGTAGATGAAGTATATATGAAATTGTGAGAAAAAGTTAAATTAGAAATTCAAACTTTCATCTATAACGGAGTATCTTTTACGACTGATATTTGGTCGAATCTGACAGAATAGCTGTTAAGGTAAATATGCGTTACATCTATTCAAATATATAGCTTATTTTTGGCGATTAAATCAATCATTGCCTTTATCTTTTCTATTTTTAGCTTGACTTTGCATGGACATGAATAAAATGTTTGGGAAATTATGTTACTTATGACATATCTTTATCTTAAACACTAAGCAGGATTTCTTAATTCCATTATATTCTAAAGTTTAAACTCGAAAAGAACTCGAAATAATGGTTGAAAAAATCGAGTTCGAGTTTTAAATTTCCAAGTTTTCCAGTTCGAGTTCGAGTTCGAGTTGCCAAAATTGTCCAGTTTTAATCGAGTTCGAGTTCCAGTTCGAGTACTCGAAACAGCCCTAAGCAAATGTACTCCTGGGTAAAAATTTCCTCAGCCAATTCTCAGAATACATCATCAACAACCAAAAGACCCAAGTAAACTTTGGGGATGTCATACTCCCTTGCGATGGCCTAGAATACAGCCCCCTGTCTACCCATGGTGGAACCTATCTGGATGAGAAATTAGAATTACCACCATGCACTGTTATTGAATTCACCCTCCTTTTACCCAAAACATACCTACACATCAACCAACTCGAATTTACCCCAAAAGCCAGACAAAATGCTAAAGTCCATTTCGCTGCTTGCCTATCCTAGAATCAAAATGCTCATATATGCATTTCCGTCTTAAATACCCAGGACATTCCCCAGACCCTCTGCCCTGGCACATGCATTGGCGCTGTTTGGGGTTGATTCCAAAAGAAAACTCCCTCACCAAACTACCCCTTCCTACACCAAACAAGCCGAACTGCTTTGATACTTTCACATGGTTAAAAGAAAATGTTAATTTAACCTCAGGCAACCTCACTGAAGCAGAGAAACATCAACTCTTACACTTTCTATTGAATACCCCACCCTATATGCTAACTCCAAGATGGACGTACGTTGAAGCACACTTATCTCCCACAACATTGACACCAATGGCTCTCAATCCTTATGTAGACATCTTTTTCAGACATCCCCAAAAGAGAAACAAATAATCCAAGCAGAGGTTGAACAACTCGCAGCAGCTGGTGTAATTTCCCCGAAAAAGATGGTGGACATGGCCTATGTATTAATTTCCGGGGAATGAATAAAGTGACCAAAAAAGATATGTACCCATTACCCCGTATTGATGAAGTCCTAGACACCCTGCGTGGAATGAAGTATTTTATATCCCTAGACCAGTCCAGTGCATATTATTCCATCCCAATTGCAGAAAGTGACAGAGAAAAAACAGCCTTTAACTGTTCAGCCAGATAATACCAGTTCAATTACCTCCCCTTTGGCCTCACAAATGCCCCCACCACATTCCAACAGTTAATGGATGTTATCCTTTCTGGATTACAATGGAACACCTGTCTCATCTACCTCCATGATGTCTTAGCCTTTGTAGAATCACATGCTCAAATGTTAGAATGCTTAGACATCATCCTTACTCCTTTTTCAAAAGCTGGATTAAAACTTAATATACAGATATGCAAATTTTGTCAACCCCAAGTCCAATATCTGGGCCATGTTATCTCACAACAGGATATCTCTCCAGACTCAAACAAGGTACAATCCATTCTTGATATACCTATACCCCGAAGCTCAAAAGAAGTCAAATCATTTCTTGGCTTACCCTCCTATTACCACAGATTCATCTCCAGTTGCTCCCAAATCTCCACCCCACTTACTGCATTACTCAAGAAAAACTCAGAATTTTCATGGGACCCTGAACAACAGACTGCCTTTGATAAACTCAAAGAGTTGCTCATTCATGCACCAGTCCTGCAACACCCAGATTTTAGCAAGCATTTCATTTTGCAAACTGACACATCAAAGCTTGGAATTGGCGCAATTTTAAGCCGACTTGATAGCAAAGATCTTGATAGGCCCATCACTTTTGGGTGCTGTACATTAAAACCCGCAGAATGCAACTACCCCATAACTGAATTAGAAACCCTTGCCGTAGTCGAATTCATTGAACATTTCGGCCCCTATCTGTTCCAACAACATGTCATTGTCCACACAGACCATACTGCAGTCCAGGCAGTCCTACAAAAAGAAAACCGCCTCCCTCCAATTGCCCGTTGGGGACTAGCCCTCTCTGGTATTCAACTTGACATTTGGCCTAAGAAAGGTACTGCTAACTCAAATGCAGACACCATCTCCCATTTGCCATCCGACAAAAACCATCTTTTGATATTGATCACCTTGAAGCCGAAGCCTCTGAGCAGGAGGAAAAACAGAAAAATTTTGCAGAACTCCAACACACTGATCCAACCATCAAGGCAATCTTAGCCAAACTTACCCAAAAACATCCCCTTACAATGTTCAAATTTGCAGTTTATCACAATATTCTATTTCGTATAATTTATAAGCAACTGAAACTATATATACCCAAATCCCAAATCCATGATCTAATTGCATCCCACCATGACAGCAAATTTAAAGGCCATTTTGCCTCACCAAAAACCCTACACCTTCTCCGACAAAAATACTTTTGGCGGAAAATGAGTTGTGATGTGGCACACTACTGCAAAACTTGTCACCCATGCCAAACCCACAAAGCCCTCGGGCACAGTTTACATTTTAGTCTTGTCCCTATTCAACCCACAGGCCCATTTGACAGAATCAGTATTGATTGTATGGCCCTGTTACCTCTAACTGAGGAAGGGAATCTATTCATTGTTGTGTTTATTGACTATTTCACCAAATATCTTGAGGCCTTCCCAGCCCCTGATATCATGGCCACCACCATTGCCCACTTATTTGTAAACAAAATTGTTTGACATCATGGCTCCCCAAAAATCACCCACTGTGATTGCAGACCCAATTTTGTTTCTGATCTTTTTACCTGAATCATTGACTTATGCAATACCCAGAAAGTCCACACAACTCCATATCACCCCATTGCCAATGGGGAAGTGGAACACTGTAACCAATTCCTCACTGCCCATATATGCATGTATATCAACTCCAAATGTACTGATTGGGACACCTATTTACCCTTTGCCGTTTTTTCAACCAACATTCATAAAAAGGATATCACTTCATACCCCCCATTCAAACTACTCCATGGTCGACAACCCAACTTACCATTCAATGCAGCCTTAAATTTTCTCCCCACCTCCTATATGGTCGATCTAGATGACTATGCTCTCCGTGTCAAATCCCATTTCACAGAAGCTCTCTCCACTGTTCAGAAGAATTTACACAAAGCACAAACCCAATATAAAGTCCAGTACAATAAACATGCCCATGATATCCAGTACAAGTCAGGTGATCTCATTTTATATAAAAATCATTCTTGGGAGCAAAGGCTCACCCCTAAACTTTTACCCTGCCAAAATGGGCCCTATACAGTCAGGAGTTTCCTGTGCCCTAACGTTACACTCAAACATCCCCTCAGGAATACCACTTTTACTATTCATGTCAATGAAACAACCCCTTTTTACCCCCGTCCAGCTCCTACTGAAATCACCCCGACCACTCCTCACCCTCTAACCCCTTGAACAAGGACGTTCAACTTCGGAAGGAGGGAAATGTAATGTAGATGCTAGCGTATCATTTTAAATTCATAATGTACACTATATGTCATTTATTATTGCATATAAATTCATTCTATAATTCATCGTCTCAAGGATGTCTGAGTTTCACATGTTGGCATTCCTGTAGATTTATTTGAAGTGTTCTGTTTTGATCCTCTCACACCCAGTAGCTGTTATTGACCCAATTAAAAGACTTTCTAATTAAATTGCACAACCGCACCTGCCCCAGAATCCACATTATAACACACATTCCATAGCTATACTAATTCTCCCAAAAACCGTAAATACACCTGCCCCATAATCGAAAGTAGAAGCCCCAACCCAGACACCAGTCTCAAGTGGAACAGTAGCTGCAGTTCATACAGAAGCATATATACACACGGGTAATAAATACGGAAGCACATAGGTGTGGTTAAGTCCATCCTAAGCAAGGAAGCAAGTGTAATATAAAAGCATGGAAAGGATACGATATGTAAAAAGCATGGAAGGCGTGGTTAGGTAAGCATACAGTACACAAAAGCAAGAGAAGCAGGAAGCGACGATTGGTGAAAAGCAATTTTGGAAGCGCACCCCCCACGTATCAAGGGAGTGGCCAAAGTGGAAGCAGAACAAAAAGCAGAGAGAAGCGTGAAATCGTCAGATTTGAATCCATGTTCCTGTTATTATGCAAATTGTTTTGTCAAGCAGAAAGCGTTTTTATATTGTTGTGCATCGATGCAAAAGAAGCTGTCGGCGAGTCGTTATTTTTGTAATATTGTTGTTTATCATTCGTATTGTCGTTCACGTCCCCATGGACCGTAGAGGAGCACAGGCGTTTTTGGATTCAAGTAAAAGTATAGATAAATCTGGGGGTTATACTGTTGACCACATAGAAAATTCTTGAAATCAAGGCAAAAATTGAAATTCTGGGAAATGTATGTTGAAAAGATTGATTTTCTAGTGTTTTAGATAATAAATCCGAAAATTTTCTTCCCGCTTCATGCCCAATGAGAGAAGGTCGAATGCACAGCAAAATTCTCTACTTTGGCTGATCACAAAAACGTCAGCCCATGGGATTTCTAGTCAACAGGATATTTTACTTGTTATTTTTTTGGTGAAAAACGTTAAATATTGATGTTAGAGATGAAATAGAATGATGCACTAAAACATTCAAATGCTAATGAGTAATGATACTGACTAAGCATTAGGGACAAAGCGCGTAGCCCTCTTTTGATTGACCAAAATTACCACCCACTTGTTGATTGGTCAAAATTCTTGAGAAGGAAAATACTGAAAATTTCCTGGCGCTTCACACAGAATTTCAAATCAGGCATTATTTGAAAAAGAAGTTTCTGTGGGCTAAATTTTATAAGTCGGTTCCCGGCCTTCAGCCTAATTATTGCATATGAGTTGTTTGTTAATTTTGAGCATGGATTTGTGTAACGTGTGAGTAGACATTTATTTTCCTTTAAAATTTTCCTTAGGCTTAGGCTTAGAGTACAGCAGCTGCACTCGAAGGACGCAGTGCTGTTGAGGCTCTTCCAAATGAAATTTTTAGTTGAAACCAATGATACACACATACAACCAATAATACACACATACTGTAGAGTGAATAACCTGTTTACCTGAGGAGGTGAGACTTGATTTTCAACCAATCAGAAGAGATCTACGTGCTTCGTCCCTAAAGCCCTGTTCATACTTCTGCTCATTGCTCTGGGAGCATGCGCTTGTCTGTGAAAGTATAAAATTTCCCTCAGCTTGAAATTGTGCACCAAATAAAACTGCTTTTTTGACTTCTTCTGCGTCTATTATTCAACATGAAGTGGGGACTAGTGACCACGCATATGCAATCGATCACTCTTAAGGCCCTGTCATACTACTTCGTGCGGTATCGCCGGTTGTTCTATCCATACTAAAAAGCAGGGCCAGCCAGTGCAGTTATTCTATCCATACTAAAAAGTGGCGCCGCGCAGTACTGCGCAGCGCAAGTATGAATATGTTTTTGTAATTTTTGCGGTGCCGCCATCAGGTTTCAACTAACTGAAACGAAATTTTCCAACAAGCTATGTGTTGAAAAGTTGCAGCATACTGTTGTTGTAACATATTATTGCATACTGTGACATCTATACGTGTAGTTGAATCATATTTTTCACTCGAATGGTGAATTCTGACACTTGTCAAATTATTTTACCAAATTGATTACTTAATTTTCAATGAAGCTTTACTAAGAAGTTGATCACTTAATTTGCAATGAAGACATTAATGTATAAAAATTATGAATATGCAAAGTAGGTGTAAACATGTTCCTACAACAAGTGTACTTGCACATTTTGGTTGTGTCTTTATTCCCCCAATGTCTCTTTTCTGCAAATATCCCAATTGTCAGAAAGTCCATATTCCCCATAAGTCCTGTATCCTCCAATAATGAAAAAATTTCCTATTTCCCCGAAAAATTCATTAGTCCCTATTCCCTGAACATCCCAGTTTCCTGAATACTAGGGAAAGGATGGATCTACTTTGAATCCGGGTCCTAAACAGCAAGTCCGACTGGACCCAGATCAGATCTGGATCATGTATATAGCACATATGTGAATGAATAATCATGTATATATATTCAATTTTTCAAAATCAATTTATATAAATAGATATTTCTCAGCAGTTCAAGAGCTATTAATCATTGGAATGAGAAGCAAATTGAAGCAGGACCCCAAAATCTCTAGACTTGGCTTTTTTGCAAGCTTCTATCTGCACCGTGCAGGAATGATTGATTTTTATTTTTCATTTGCACTTTTAATTTTTTGATTTTTTCGTACTTTTCATCTTTTTTGCATTTTTTGTATTCCACATTTTTTGAGATGAGCAATACACTTTGTTTGAGAGGAGCAAAATCCAAAAGTAAAAATGTGGCACCATAGGGATCTGTGTGGTACTGCACTGTGGAGTATGATAAGCTGCACAAAGCTGCTTGTTAGTATGAATAGGACAACCGGTACCTGGCAGTGAAGTATGCAGGGCCTACTGGACCGTGCTATTATTTCTGTTGTTTTGTGTTTTTAGTGTGCTTCTACAGCAAAAACCACCTTAGAAAGAATGTTCAATTCGACACACATTTTTCATTTGGAAAACTTTATACTGCAGAAAAACGAAAAATTCTTTTCACGACAATGGGAAGGGCCAAATTATTGAAAAATATCATGCTTGTCTACTATTGATTCGGACAGAACTGTATTGATATCTGAGATGATGAAGAAAATTTTCAGCTATTTTGTTTGTCGCACTCACTAACGGAAAAATTCTGTCATTAATTACAGTAATAAGCTTACTGGTTGTTAATTCTGTTCGACAAATTTGTCCTTCTTGAAAAGAATAATCATCGAGACTCCCTGATGATTACTCTTTTCAGCCATTTCAAGATTATTGAAATTGAGTTCCTGATCTCTAGTAAGGCTTCATTTGTCAAAACTCCATCAGTAGTAAAGCCAGACCCAATAGGGGGTGTGGTTAAGCATATCCCTATCTTTTGTGTACCCCCTATAATTTGTCATTTTTGGTTGATTTATAGGGGGTATGGTTAAGCATACAGGTTCTAGAGTTACCATAATAGTAGAATTACTGTAATATTTGGATTATGGTAATAGTGGAGTTAGGGTAATAGTCATGTTACTGTAGGTGGAAAAGGGAAATTGATGTCAAACAAAAAAATGGAAAAAAGAAAACTAAAATGACAAAAAATGGAAAAGATACAAAAAGAAAGCATGTATAAAAACAACTTTCCCCGTGGGCAGAGGAAGTCTTTCAAAAATTTGGGCCCCCCCGCCCCCTTTGACAAAAGGGCGCCACCTGCAGGCCTTAATATGGTCAGAGGTCCCATTCCTGAATGATCGTTCCAGTCAGTAATTGTCAGATTGGTCAGATTGGTCAGTAATGGTCTGTTCTATAAGTAAAATCTCAAAAAAGTCTATACATGATGAAACATTATTCCTACAGGTCTATGCGTATAAAATTGATTACCTGTGGAAAAAATGACCAAAAAGTCTTCTATAGAAAAATGACCAGAATGAGTCTGGTACAGAAAATGTGTAGAAAATTTGGAGATCTTCAAAAAATCTTTTCGTAGCAGAAGAAAAACTTCAAATCAATGTATCATTTTTGTTTTATTGTAAAATAATCATTTAGTTCAACTACAAAAATAAAAAAGGAAAAATAATAAAGTAAGCACTCAAAATTAGAAAAACTAAAAGAAAGCATGTGTAAAAATGACTTTCTCCACACACTGAGGAAGTATTCCAAAAAAAGCGCCCTCAGGCTCTAAAATGAGAGGTGTGCAGTCTGCAGGTATACAGAAAAGCTAATCAGAAGCCCTGCATTTCTGAACAATCGTCCAAATTAGAATGGTCTTTTATGTCAGTAATTCTCAATTCTACAAGTAAAACCTCTAAATGTCTATATGTGATGAAACATTGTTTCTATAGGTTCATAGTTATAAGGTCATGAAAAATGACCAAATAGATCTTTTATGAAAAATGACCAGAAAGAGAATGGTATAGAAAATTGTGTAGAAAATTGGAGACACTTCAGATGCAAAAAGGAACTGTCCTTGGTGTAGAAACTGTAATTGAAAAATAGAAGAAAAAACATTTTTTGAGTCTTGCTCGACAATGATGACGACTACTATGAAAATGAAGACAATATTTATCACATTCATTACTGCTCTGAGGGCCCCTTTCGAGGCCTACAGTAGGTTGATATTATAAATATATTTAAAATTCAAATTAATATGGATACAATTTGAATATTGAAAAATATTATTACTAATTTAGCCCTGCTTTTAAGGACCATCGACATTGACACCCTGGTGTCGACATTTAGGGAGGCGTCGATCAATTTCAAAAGTTGGTGGAAAAGACAGCAGGGGAAGTTGTATCTGGCTAGGATGAAACCCTTTTGGGGTTTCATGAAATGCCTACAGGGGATGTTTGAAAACCCCTCGCTGGATGATGCTCAATTAGCCCTGCACCTGTGGATAACCTCCCGCCCGGTGCGAGGGCTCAATGGATAGGGACTGACCAGAAATATGTTGACCACTGCGTAGCTTTAGCACTGCCACATTTCTAGTAAGTTTTGATGTTATACTAAAAGACATAGTTTAGTTCTATAGAGTTATTTCTAATGAGAGTAAAAAAATTGTCATGACCTTTTACTTTAATAATTTGAGGTAAGACATGAACAGGGTAAATTGTACTAAAACAAACTACAGTACAGATTTTTACCATCTAGTTACAAAAAAAACTGGTGTTAATATATAGTAGAAGAAATAGTAGTAGAATTACACAGTAAATAATTGGTATAATAAAGAGATAGTTAACTTTCCTAAAACCTAACAAAGAATAGATTTTAATTACTGTATAATAAATTTTGTATTGTATGTATGTATGTATGCATGTAGGTAAGTAGGTAAATTGTTGAATCATTGTTTCCAGAATATTCAAGAAGGTTTCAATTATTTTACGAAATCTTGTGCAATAAGAAAAGTTATGAAGATGAAAGAATAGTTTATCTGTGTAAATATAGATTTGAGAATGCGAGGAAAATATACTTTACACCTACTAGTATAGTATCTACTAGTATATATCAAAACAAAAATTTTTGTTTTGATTAAAATAAGTTTTAAAATTTTAGTGGCTATGAATAGATACAGCAGGCGCAGTGGTCCTCATTGTATAATTGTATATATTAATTTATGTAAGTAAAAATTTCTGCAAAAGTTTTTGAAAACTTAATGTTTTTTATTTTTAGGTATTATTTGTATATATTTTTATTTTTGTTGTTTTGTATAATATGTTTAATAAAATAAAATTAAATTAAAAACAATAAAATTTTCTCTATTGCAATTTATATTAGTAGTTTTTACTCTAGAGTTCTAGTGTGTCATCTGATGGAAAATGAAAATGGTTACTGTAGTAGAAAAACATGTTATTATAATAAAATAATTAGAGGTACATGAATGGATGAAAGAGTGATTGAGATGTGGAGACCAGATGCAAAAATCATTGTATGAAAAGTAGAGTGTTGCCCATATTGAGATTTTTTGTCTTTTATAGAGTTTTTCTGTAGGTCTTGGGATAAAAAAGGATAAAAAGGTGTGAGATAATTACCAAGATTACTGTAGAAAAGAATCAAGGAAGGAAGGAAGGAAAGAAGGAAGGAAGAAAAGTCATTTATAATTAGAGATAGACTGAAAGACTAGTTCTAAATACCAATAGGTAATGAGAAGGATACTATAAACAACAAAACTATAAATGTTTTTTATCATAAAAAATTATAATGTACATAATATAGATATATAGCTCATTTAAATACTATAATCCCTAAAAGTTTCACGATTTTTGTCAATCATTATGAGAGAGTCAAATTCTGCCTATATAAATGCTTCAATACCTCCATCAGGTATATCTTATCCAAAATTTGTTTGTAAACTGGTGCTTCCTTCATGTACAAGTTCCCAAAAAGGAGTCAAATCAAAAACAAAAACTGTGTTATGTGTTGTAAAAGAATTTCAAGCAATTCCATTTCCCTTGTTATCTGTACCAATCCCTATGCCTTGAAATAATTGTATAAAAGTAAGCAAATATTTTTTTCTTTAAAATTTAATATATAGGGAGTAGTAGGCAGTGTTGTAGTAGGACTGCTAGTTATTTTAATCTCATTTGATGCGAAATGTTTGAAATTGAAGGGGCTCTGATAATAATCACCCCCAGCAGCAGTGCCATCAACAAGAGCCACAATGAGTCGACAAGGTAAGGACCAGTGAATAAGGAGTTTAGAGGTGCGGATTGATGACTAGCTGTTATATACAGAGGACGAAAGGGAGGAAAACGACAAAGTATTGGATGAAGGTGAAGAAGATGACGTATTATGCCAATTACGACAATTACGAGGGAAGATCACCTCAATGACGATTGCTGGCAAGGTTAGGAGCTCAGCAGGAAAGTGTAGTAGTTGTAGATTAGCTCAGTACTCACTTCAGACTAGATAATATATTTAAGAATATTTAAAATAAGACCATATTATATAATAAAGATGATAATATGCAAATAAGTTGGCTAATATGTAAATTAGGGTGACCCTGCTCCCACACGCTTTGTGGAGCTTGATGAGGTTGACTGAGCTGATGAAGTTGAAGATGAATGATTGAAGACTCTGAGCTTCTTATGTTTAGTTGAGCTTTTTATATTGAGCTGAATGGGCATGTGAATCAATGATTCATCAGTGATGTTTCCATGCTTCTCTGGTAAAGTAGGCATTCCTAAAACTCTAATTTTGGGAAATGGGGGGGGTGAATTCTAAGAATTCCTAAGCTAATTCCAAGAATTGGGTTTATTAAGAAAGTTATTGTCTGTAAGAATGTATGAAAAAAGTGGTGATGTAGTAACCAAGGTAGAAAGATGGAAAAATGTAAACAAAAAGAAGAAGGTATAAAAAGTTATTGTAAGAAAAGGGGAGGAGTTAAGATAGTATGAATTATAGTAAGTTTCTAAAACTTCACAAATGTTACCATTTAGATTGTTGTTGGCATCCGATGTCGAATTGCAAGCAGCACCATTAGCTTTCATGATTCGAATAGTAAAATATATAAAAAAATTTTCATAAATCCAGCATATATGAATCAGGTGAAATAACAAACTTGTACAGTCCCTCATTAGTACAAGGATTTTGGAGGTGAATTTCTGACCAAAAACTTCTACAAATAGCAACCTGTGTTGGAGGTTCCTAAATAAATCTAGTTCTGTTTTACTACTAGGACACGATGCAGCATTAATAAATTTACTCACTTCCAATAGATATCCTTGAAACCAATTACTCTATGTGGAGTCTTTTTTAAGAATAAGGAACATCATTTTAGATGTTTACATTTATGTTGTTTTTGATGTTGAGGATGATGATGATGATAACCATTATTCAACTTTTCATTGCTCTTTATATGTACCATAGAATTTATATGTTTAGGCTTTCCCAGGCCTTTTCCTTTCTGAATGCAGTCACCCCTCTCATGTAATAAGTTGCCTGCTGCATTTCCTCCATGCTCAGCAACACTTTCCTTTAAAGAATGACCTTCTACTACATAACCTGCAATTTTAGAACCTGCAGCAAGTGCATGCTTTCCTGGGGACTTTAACAAAGGCATAGCTAGACACCACAAACTCTTGGAAAAATTATCCACTCCTGCTCCCTGGTGTCTCTAATAAAAGGGGTATGCTGCTCTAAAACCTTCTAAGGCTCCACCTAGTTGGAAATCATTATCTTGAATGCTATATTGATAAATATTGACCCAGTAATCAACAGTTTCGGGAATAAGTACTGTATGCATATCTTGCTTCCTAAATCAAAATGAACAAGTGAATAAATAAATAAATAAATTAAGAGCATTTGTGACCTGAGGAGACCATGTCCAAATGCAAATGAATGAATAAATACTAGTAAAAATTTGATACCATTATTTTTATAGGAATGAAGGAGTAGGTCACCAGAAATGTAATTCAACTATAACATTCCCAAATTGGAATGGTATAAATTCATTCATACTGTTTTTTATATTAATTTCATGTACAGTAATTTCTTTTAATTCAATGGGTATATAGTGACATGTTTCATATAATTGACTTACAATATCTTTGTATTTTCCCTGCACATTTACTATACCTAAAAGTGGTGCTACAGTATTTCCAACAATTTGATTTTCAATAATATTACAGTAAACATAAAAACTCTGTAAATCATTTAAATATGGTGGTTGAATTCCTAACATATATATATATATGTTTATTTCCTGGCTCTACAAGAAAAATAGCTTTAGATGGTGGAATATGTGCATTAGACTTTTGAGGTTTTTCTCTAACGGTATATAGGTTAATATTCATGCTTCTATTTTTAAAATCTTCACCAGTCGCATCAGAAGCAGTGTTGGTAGCACTAAAACCTTGAATTTCCATCAAACAGTTGCTTAGATTGATTCTCAGCAAACTTGTACCACTTTTTATTTTCAAATTAACCAAACCTCAACCATGTTCATCACATGAAAACATGATTTCAATGTCAGTTCCTGCAATCGCTGCTTCAATTTTTGCATTCAATTCATCAATTAATTCACATACTGTAAAGTAATGTTTTTTCAAAAACTATAATTTTAATTTCTTCAATAGGTTCACCTTTATTACCAACACCACCTGTAATTAACATTATTACATTATCTCCGCCATGATTGGAAATGGTAGCCCAACTATAGGGGTATATTATTTCACTTAACCCTACCTCCCAACTACCATCTAGCTTCAGATCGTAAGGTAGATGGGCTGAAAAATCTGAGGGTATGTTTCCCTGTTCCCTATTACTAGGTAAAGTGATATAAAATTGATCATCAAAGGTTGTCATTATTTATAATGTTAGCTGTTGTAGGTATTGTCTTCAACGAGTTGGGTGACGGTAATAGTACTGGTATGGGGCTAGGTAATAAATACCCTATACAAGTGCACAATAAGTCAACCCACAACTGTGTATTATTAAAAAAATGTATATCATTAGCTTTTATTAATTTCTCAAAATCTTTATTGACAAATTCTTTTCCTTTATCGCTGCGCACTCTCCAAGGGATTAAACCTCTTTTTAAAATATTTTGAAAAGTATCGCATACACCCTTTGCATGTTTTGATTTTAATGGTTCAACCCATACATATTTACTTAACATATCTATACATGTAAAGATAAATTTATATCCATCATTAAAATCTGCTAAAGAAGACATATCAGCCAAATCAATTTCCCATTGTTGATCCATAGCTGTAACATAAATACAGTTACGTGAAAACTTTTTTGTTGACTTGTTTATGTAGGGTCTAACTATCTTGTTGCGAAAGCCAATCTTTAAAATTTTTACATGTAATTGTTTTATAGTGTTTTCATGTAACTGTATTTATAGTGTTTGAAAGTTAGGTATTCATCATTCTTGTACAAACGAGTATACTGTCTGAGTGATCCAACTTTTCTTCATATTTTCTTTTCTGTTGAGTTTCCTTTACTCAAGATTGTATTGTCTTTGATATCTTCTTCGTCACTTGAAAATACACCAATAACTTTCATGAGTGATTTATTCAACTGCTTGACACTACTGCTTGCCACAGCTGTTTGGTAGGAGAGCTTCTGAGGTAGCGTGAATAACATTTTAGGTAAAGGATTTCCTATAGCCTCTAATGGTACATTATGTTTTCTCAAAGCAGTAGCAAATATGGTTACTCCTAATGGTTGCATAATTTTTGAACATCTACATGACAAATCATGTAATAAATCAATAATATATGATCCTTCGATTAATTTTCCATCAATTAATACTTCTTCTTGCTGGTTAACATTTATACTAGGGTTACGTCGGACATGTTCCAAAAATAAAGATGCTGAATGTTTTAATTGTTTAGGAATACCTTTGAGTAACTTTTCATCATTCAACCAATTTTTTTCTTTTTCTTCCAAAGTATCACCATCATTTTCCTTTTCATTATCATCAATAACCTTTTGTTTCAAAATTACCATAGCAGGTTGAGCATTTCCATGTTCAAAAGTTGAATATTGTGAAAATAATAGCGAGTACATTTTGTATTGTTTGTTGGGTGTTAATGTATTATCCTTCAAAATGTGCTCTAATTTGTAACAATACATGTCAATTTGTTTAGCTATACCTGTCTTTTCATTTCCAGTTGAAGAAGAAGAAGAAGCATGAGAGTTATTCAGCTTATTCAGAATCTTCTGGGGAATAAGAGCAAATATGGCTACAACAAGAAAATACAGTGGGATTGAAAATATATAGTTTGAAACACACTTGTAATTGCATAAATTGACCATCATTCTAAGGACATTGTAAAATTTTTTCTACAAAACGTAGTTAGGGTCTCACATGGAATTTATAATTTTCCCATTAATATTTCGGAGCTATACCATTATTTGTATTTGGTATCATCAAATCCGTAACATTTTCAGTTTCTCCATTTTCATAAATTTCAAAAGGATATTGTAACCATACAATAAAAACGGATATAAAAAGAATTATGGTAAGAGTGTTAAAAAAGTGTATTTACCGCATAACATATTGATAAATAATAAGATCAGACTAACTTGTGAAAAGATTTTTGGAAAAATGATAAATTATTCAGCTGTATATATAATCATGTGATTATTGTCAGGAAATATATTAGATCTAAGTCGATATTTTTCAAGACATGTCTGTGTAAAATCTATTAATAAATAACCATAGGGTATACTTTTAGCATACTCATACGCCTCTATAAAATAATTTGAATTGTATAAAATAATTTGAATTGGTTAAGAAAATCTATCGAGCCAATGTGCGAACTTGTAATCTATCACTAGGGTTCTTTAAAAGAATCAAATATTGAGCATTTATTCTACTCCTAGGCATTCCATCAAAAAATGCAGTCTGAACTACATGTATAATTGATAGGTACCAGTGATGCGAGCCTTTAGTAAAAAGCTGAGTTAAACATGGATCATTCTTCATCTCTTGCATCATCCATCATACCTGTACATGGGAGGACCCCCCCCCCCCAACTTGGCCAACCATATACCCAACCGCCGCAACCCACCCCCCCCCCCACACAGTTTGGAAAAAATTAAAAAAATTTGCAAAAAAGTGTATGTTTTTGGCCTTCTTGGGAAAAATTTCAACTTTTTTCGACCCCCTCCCTCAAAATTTCGGATTTACTTCCCCCCCAACTGGTCTGACCTCTTACAGGTATGTCATCCATAAGTAATAATTTAGGTGTATCTTCACTTTTTTGTAGTTCATCCAAATCAGGTGAACCTTGAACAAATTCCACATAAGAACATTTTTGAACTAATTCATCATAAGCTTCTTTCCATTCTGACTAACAAAAATAAATTTTTATAGGAGCTGGGTAAATCATTTCTTTTGCAAAAATTACTAATTTTTTAACAAATTGCCTTATTCCTGACTTTGTTGGAGCAGAAACCATGCAATTAAACAAATGTTTTCATATATAAAACTCTTTAACATCTGACATCTCTCTCTCTCTCTCTCACACACAACAAAAACCAGCTACTTTTTACTCCAACAATGTTAAAATGATTTTACTTTTAAATGGTTTGTTATTTATAATCACCCAAAATTACAATAGAATAAAACACAATACAGGGGTAAAGCATAAAACAAAATGATTGAACAAAATAGAATAGTATTACTGTAACATGTAATAATAATAATAGTCATATGCAAAAATAAGATAGGTGCAAAGGATATGTGAGGGGGTATATATATCAAGCAAGCATTGATTAATTGATTAATTAGGCATACCAAATTATATTGTGTGTAAATGAAACTTTACAATTTTTGATTAATGAACTCGCATAGTGTGTCAATAACAACACCATCATCAAAATCATAATGATAATGAGCTACAGTATCCTTAACAATCTTATGACCAGTACTTGTAAGTGGAATACAACAATATATATCAATCATCTGTTTAAAGGTGCAAAGACAATAATAAACTTGAACCTCGCCTATAACATACTCAAAACAGTCAATAATAACCTCCATCTTTTCATATAAATGATCGACTGTTGGTATAATTGCATTGTTGTATAAAGAATGGTGACCCAGATGCTGATGATCCTCAATAATTCCTACCTCTTTTGCACAATAACAATCAAAAATATATCCCCTAAAGATGTTTTGTATAGCTAGTTCAGCACATATAATTATAAACAATTCTTCACCTTTTACTACTTGCTCATCAGAAAAACATGAAATATCTAAACGGGGAACACGTAATTCGCAAATACATTTGGTTTCGGCCTCCAGCGAACTTGTATACCATGCTGAATCGAAGTTTGGATTGTTGAGGTAGTTGATGGAGAGCTCGTTAACAAAGATCATTTGAGTGCTAACTGTCTTCTGATCTACAGTAGCATCACCCCCTTCTCCAGCAATTTTGCTAGCATTGCTATCTTCTCTAGCAGTTTTCCTACCATCATCGCCTTCTCCCATAATTTTTGTGGCATCATCACCTTCTCCTCCAACAATTTTCCTACCATTGTCACCTTTTCCAGTGATTTTTGTTACTGAAGCATCAGCATCACCATCATCGTTTGTTTTGCATTTCATCATTGTTGTCATTGTTGGGTGTTTTACTGCTAAAGCATTGTACTCATTTGAAATGCTATTTCATGTATTGAGTCAGTCCAATGCCAAAATTGCTAAAGAAAAACGTTATAAGCTTTGAAAAAAAAACATTTTAACCTTCAAAATTGCTAAAGAAAGAAAGAAAAAATCATATCATCTCACCCCTTCAGATAAACTCTATTTCATTCCATTAAACAGGTTGATAAATCAAACTGTAAGCCCATCACTTTCGACCAACATCTTGTAGCCCAGGTTAATGTGGCATCGACCTCCATGAAAAAATGTCTTTTCAATAATGTTGACATTGTGACCTAATATACTGTATTGAGGTAGAATGAGTTTGAACCCCTGACCATACACCTCCTTTGTTTTATGGTCTACGTTACAAAAATTAATTGACAGATATTTACCCTCAACTACTACAAATAAAGCCATGGTTTCATCTAGCATAAACTGGTGTTCCATTTTTAAAAATTTGGGAATTGAAAAGAGGAAATATACTAAAGAAAGAGAGAGAGAAAAACAAGTAGTTTTTGTAACAGCAGAAAAGAGAAATGTATAAATTGGTCAAAATTTTAGGAGTGAAATGTGGGTTATGAGCATAATAAATATCCTGGACATATATCCTACAGTAGTCTGTTATTTTGACAGCTACGTAAGAGGCGGGGTTATATGCATAATAAATATTCAGGGCAATTATCCTACACTAGTCTGTTATTTTGAAGGCTATGTAAGAGGCGGGGTTATAAGCAAAAGAAATATTCCAGCTATATGTCCTACAGTAACTGTTCGTTCTGTCATATACATATAGAACCTAGAGAAAATAAATGTGTTTGTGTGTTATAGTAATCTTCAATGTCAAAGCTAGAGAAAATAATTGTGTTTATGCAATCTTCAAGGTCAAAGCTAGAGAAAGGATATAGCCATGTGTGCATGAATTATAATGGTCTTTAAAGCTTTTTTCCATAAAAAGAAAAGATGGTGCAACAGGGTTATAAACAGCTATTACAGTTCTTTTATAGTATTAAGAATCAAAACAAAAATAGTAGAGTTGTACTGTGAAACAGGTGTTTCAACTGGTTTTAACTGGTTATGTGCTTGTAAAATAAGCTAAAGAAATGATATGGCCAGGTGTTCATGAGTTATAGAGGTCTTTAAAGCTTTCCCATCATAAAAAAGAAAATGTGACAGGGTCGTAAACAATAATTAAAACTCTACTGTATAATTAATAGATTTTGCCAATTTATAAAATATTTTTCTTTATTACTGTATAAATTTTGGTAAACAGGTGTGTTTTCTAGTTTTTTCTAGTTTCATTTTTGATAATCTTCATAATGAAACCTGTTTATGAGGATATCACTTCGGATGAGGATGACATACCTATGGAAATTTTAGAATATATTACTTCTGATGAAGAGGAAGTGGTTGTGGATGAGGATTTAGAAAATATTACCTATGAGGAAGAAGAAGAAGAAGAGGAAGAAGAAGAGAAAAAACACTCAATAATAATAATAATATTTTGGATGAAGAAGGAACTATTTTAGATTATGATGATGACAAAAATGATCAGTACAAAAGTTATACACCACACAGTTCCGATGAAGAAGAAATTTACGAACCACTTCAAATTGGTGGTGCAGGTATAACAAACTGTCACGATGCACACATGCTGCCATCATGCGTTTTCCTCTGAACCCGTAGACTTGATGTTTCACGCACAAGTCAGGGCCCTACACTCAGGTATTTGTGACGGGCACTGCTGCACTCCCTCAGGCGATGCAGGACTATGCAGTTGGTGGAAGTGCACGCTACCACCCGGTGCAACACATGTTACATGGAGGTCATGCTGAGAGGGGGCCCCTTGCATGCTTCAGCAAGGGGAGAGAAGTTGTGACGAGGATGTCACTCTTTTCTAGGGGGGAATGTCACGATGCCCACATGCTGCCATCGTGCGTTTTCCTCTGAATGCGTAGACTTGATGTTTCACGCACAAGTCAGGGCCCTACACTCAGGTATTTGTGACGGGCACTGCTGCACTCCCTCAGGCAATGCAGGGCTGTGCAGTTGGTGGTAGCGCATGCTACTGCCCGGTGCGACATGCATTAGATGTCACATTAAACGGGGAGTTGGGGAGGTTTGGGTATTGCATCAGGTAGAACATTGTTATCCCAGTCACATTGATGGTGAACCATATCAGATTGATCCTATTACAGCGAGTAATAGGCTATGACTCCTGATGCATACTGGCGATTTCCCCATTCTCCCTATTTATTTGGGGGCCTAACCCGGCGAGTGGTGGCTATATGGAGGCCTATAGCTTTCTCTGGTGTTGTCCTGGGGTCTTGTTGTAGGGTAATGGACAATGCCGCCAGGTTAGGTGTGACAATCCCCGAGTCCTGCTCCTTTTAAGGACATGTTTCTTTAATTTTTCGTTCATTCTTGGTTCATTCCTTGGCTCATTCTGGGTTTATCCCTGCATCCAAATTGTTGTCAGCGTTCGCCGCCTTTCGCCTAATTTGAATAAATTCGAATATCCTTCTTCTTCACTGTGTTCCCCGCCTATTCTACATACAGTACCCATCCCCCATCCGTGCCAGGTTTCCGACTGCCCCAGTTAACAGAAAAACAATCGAGAGTCGCCTCCCGATCGCCAACACCCGTTGCCCACAAACCAAGTGGATCGCATCCCCCTTCCTTGTCCGAAAACCGAAAGCTCCCAGGGACCTGCCACCCGTTTCGTCGAATCGTTTGAAGAACAGGAATAGGTGAGTCTTCTCAGGGGATTATTGTTATTGTGGGATATTTTTGGGGGAACCCTTCTTAAGTCGGTTTCCCAGGTCTCCCCAGATAGGCAGGGCTCTCACCTCTCAGGCTTGGGCTAAAAAGGGACTGTCTGGTTCATAATCGGGTCCCACAAATCAGGTCATTTCATGGGTGACCTTGTCCCCACTCTCACTGAGCAGGACTCGGGGATTGTCACACCTAACCTGGCCCCATTGTCCATTACCCTACAACAAGACCTCAGGACAACACCAGAGAAAGCTATAGGCCTCCATATAGCCACCACTCGCCGGGTTAGGCCCCCAAATAAATAGGGAGAATGGGGAAATTGCCAGTATCCATCAGGAGTCATAGCCTATTACTCACTGGAATAGGATCAATCTGATATGGTTCACCATCAATGTGACTGGGATAACAATGTTCTACCTGATGCGATACCCAAACGTCCCCAACTCTCCCGTTTAATGTGACATGGCGAGGCTGGAAAATCGACCTTAAGTCTGGCACTCGCCCTTAAGTGCAAAACTTCACCCTTGGGTCGGAACCACCCCCAGGTCGGGTCAATTCCCATTTTAAGTCGGACAAGCCCCCTTAAAATCAGGTACTAGCCATCCAATAAATCGGAGACCCCCCCCCCAATTCTGGTATACTGCCTATTGAGTTGGGAAATGGCCCTTATTTCGGATTACCGCCACTGTAAGTCGGAAATTTTCCCTTGAAATCGAGTGTTATTACTGTAAGATGGAAATCGCCCTTACAAGAAATCTAAATGTGATCTATATGTGTCAATAATTATCTCATGTGTTTGTATCGCCCCTATGAGTAATAAATCCCCCTGAGTCGAGTTATTTGTCCCCAGAGTCGAGTTCCATGACCTCAGAGTTGAGTTAAATGTCCTCAGAGTCGAGTTATCTGCCCTCAGAGTAGAGTTATTTGTCCTATAGAGTCAAATTTCCCCCAGAGTCGAGCCCCCAGAGTCAAGTTATATATCGAGTATTCTGTATTCTTCCTCTGAGTAATCTTGTATCTCCTACATATTTAGTCTGTGTTGTAAATTCCCTCATTTTTTCTCTTCTTTTGCCTCTCTCTCCAATTGGGTGGTATACTGTACCCCTCCGGGTGGGTGCCGTTACAGTATGCCTGTGTCTATTCCCATACTGCAACTACAGTATACCCATACGCGGGTACTGGTATCACAGCTCTAGGGGTTGACGGCCTCTCCTGACTGTTGGTGGTCCATGACCCTATGATACAGTACACCCTCCACATATGATTCTGGACATCATACATCGCTGTGATCTGTTAATTGTGTACAGTATTTTTGTATTTTGCCGTAAACTATCAGAGTTGCTCACTCCTCCGGCCCCCAAAAATTTTAAACCTACTGTTTACACCTTTAATACCCGTATGTACAAATCTCGTATTTTCTGCTCTTTGTTATTTTTCCCTCCATTTTTTTCTTCTTCTGTCATCTGAGTGGTAAAAAAAAAGAAGAAGAAAAAAATTTTTTTCTTATGCTGCTGCTACAGTATGACACCCTTACATAAGTCTCCCTCTTTTTTTCATTTTAACTCACTGTAATAGGATCAATCTGATATGGTTCACCATCAATGTGACTGGGAAAACAATGTTCTACCTGATGCAATACCCAAACCTCCCCAACTCCCCCATTTAACGTGACAAAACTCATCTTTTATTACGGATAATTTTTTTGAATTAGGTCAACAAAGTACCATAAATATTAGATGTTTCAATACCCAAGGTTGTGAGTACTCTTTGAACTTTTGTAGTACTGAACATATGGATGATTTAAATGCTCAACTTGGGCCAACATTTCAATGCATAGTTGAGCGAATTTCTGAGAATGTCGCTGATAATGCATTTATAGGGTTTTCCTTTGACCATCCAGATTTGACAAAAGGTCACGTTTTGATACCTTTTTGACCAAAACATGCTTTAACAGGTGATTTGATCATGAACACTCTTAATGCTGTTCTTCAATCAAATGAGCAAATTCAGATTGATAGCCATCAAGCTAAAATTTGTACTATTGTTGTAACACCACCTGATGGTCGCGGTTAGCTAATTTAATTACTCATTTTTTACTTATTTACTCACATGGTTGCATTTTTAGCATTTTTAAAAACTTTTCTTTCCATTTTTTGTTTGCTTATTTTCTTTTTTAATTTAAGGTATTCACAATTCTCATCAATATTTAAAACATAATGATTTCCTGAAATACAAACGCTGCATTATTCAAATCAACAACACTGTTGATGCTTTACTAGAGCTCTAGTTGTTGCCAGAGCTTACATTCATAAAGAAGATAGGAACCCTGTGTACAAATGAGAAAATATTCGAAAGTCTGATGAGAAAAAGCATATACTGCAAACAAAAGTTGCTAAAGAATTGATGACCCAGGCAGGGTTAGCTAATCATGAAGGGTCTTGCGGTTTTCATCAATGGGAAAAACTGCAAACTATTCTATTACTGCATTATCAGATCAAAATTTTTAGCAAAGAACAGTTTAAGTATTTAATATTTAGAGGTTAGAGTTTTTTATTTTTCTGTTATTTTGTGCACATTTAGAGTTTTCAGGACCTGAAGCAATGCATGTTTTGAATATTTACCACCAGGATAATTATTACTCAATCATTACAAAGATGCCTGGTTTTTTTGACCCCAGCTACTTTTGTCCTTATTGCGATTTAGCCTACAAAAACAAAGTGGAACATAGGTGCAAAAACTTTTGCCCTTTGTGTTACAATCCACCCCAATGTAATCAATATAATCCTTGAAAATGCAAAGATTGTCACCAATATTTTAAAAATGATGAGTGTTTTGCTCGGCACAAGTTTGTTTCTACTCAAGAAGGACAATCGAAACGTCAAAAAACTGGGGTATTTATTTGTGACTGTTTCAAAGTGTGCCAGCAATGTGATACATTGGTTTGACGAGCACATTCTAAACCTCATAATTGTGGTTATTTGGAATGCAAAACATGCAATAAGAGCATACTTAGAAAAGGTATTAGATATGGTATAAGTATTCTTATTTTTATTTAAAATTTTTAAATTTCAGGACATTTATGTTTTATGCAACCTGTTGGTAGTGAGCAAAGTGAAGAGGAAGATGTATTTGAAACAAATGATGAGATTGTTAATGATGACAATACTTGCCTGGTTGATGATGAAAAAGGAATTACGGATAAGTGTCCAATTAATCAAAAATTTGTTTTTTATGATTTTGAGACTGCACAGCAAAAAATTCTATGACAAACAGAACTAGGGAATGTATTTAAACATGAGCCAAATTTATGCATTGTTCATACTGTGTGTGATCAGTGTCGTCAAAGTGGAGGAGATTTTTGTTGCAATATGTGTGGTCAAAGGGAGCATGTATTGAAAGGCTTCACATGTCTAAATGATTTCTGCCAATACCTTTTTGGAAAAGATATTAAAAGCATTACAGCCATAGCACATAATTCTAGAGGATTCGATGGAGAGTTTATAATGGAATTTTCGTACCCTAGTGATCATCATAAACTAAATATCATTAATAAGAGTAAATTAGCGACTTGTTTTATAGTTTTTCATTTTCACTTATTTATTTATTTTATTTATCCAGGATTAGAATTGATGTGTATCAAAGTAGGATCGATAAAAATTCTTGATTCTTTGAACTTTCTTCCAATGCCGCTAGCAGCTCTACTGAAAACATTTGGGATAAGTGAAATATGAATAGGATATTTTCCACATTTCTTTAATAGAAAGGAAAATTATGGATATATTGGACCCTATCCTTGGCCAGATGTACGGTTACAATGCTATGAAACCTGCAGCTTGTGCCACATTTTTGGAGTGGTATAATGGAAAGCTTGAAGCAGTATGTTTGCAAAAATTATAAAAGTTTTGCATTTAGAAGTACATACTTGTTTAGGATTGTCACTTTAACTTTGACAACAAATTACTTGCTAACTGTCGTAGCAATGTACAGGTTTCACACCAGTGTTGTATGAAATTTAGGGATATTTTTATAGAGGAAACAGATGTTGATCATTTTAAAAAATCAATAACTATCGCAAGCGCTTGTAATCTTGCTTTCCAATGTTTTTTTGAAACCAAACAGTATTGGAGTAATACCATACAAAGGTTATGGTAAAGGAGAAAGACAGTCCGTTATCACCTTAAAATAGTTAAAATGGCTATCTCATAAAAATAAAAAACTGTATATTCAACATAAACCTAATGGTGGTGAAGTTCAAATTAGTAAATACAAGGTTGATGGTTTATCAGGTAATTTTGTCAAAAATTTGAAAAATTTTAATATCTACTTGTTTGTTTTGTTAAAGGAACAACTGTTTATGAATTTTAGAGTTGTTATTGGCAAGGTTGTACCAAATGTATGAAAAATAGGCATTAATTAACAGCTGATAAGGATACAAAAGCAAGCGATGCATATGAGTGCACATTTAATGGTGCTATGGAACTTAAATCTGTCCGTTATAACGTAGTTGAAATGTGGAAATGTGAACTGTTACAACAAATTCATTCAAATCCCAAAATGAAAACTTTTTTTGCTACAGTCAAAATACCTGAACCTGTAAACTCTTGAGAAAGTAAAATTTTAAAATATATTCTTTTTTGTTGTCAAAAGTTGTGTTGTTGTGGTTTTTAGCTTTCTTTGGTGGTCCCATTAATGCCATAAAATTATACCACAAAATTAAGTACAATGAAGATGGAACACCAGCCGCAAAGATCAATTACATGGATGTGTGCAGTTTATACCCCTTCATCAACAAATATGGGAAGTACCCCACAGGTCATCCAAAAATCTTTACTGGAGGTTGTGAAGAGGTCAACTCAACTTCCCAACCTTATGAGGGCTTGATCAAATGTACAGTTTTACCACCTCGCTAGCTCTTACATCTTGTTCTACCATATTGATATGGTGGTAAACTGATGTTACCTTTATGCTAAACTTTTACGCATACCTCGCAAAAGACCACATGCGAGCACAATGACCATGAGTGAGCATTATATGGTACATGGGTTAGGACAGAATTATACAAAGCCTTAGAGAAAGGACATCAGGTATATTGTTACTGTAATAATTTGCTTTTTGTATACAGGTATTTTTATTTCTGTTTTAGATCCTCAAGATTTTTGAAGTTTGGCATTACGATAATTTTGAATAATATCATCCAACCAGTAACCCTGATGGTGGTTTATTCACACAATATGTCAACACTTTTATGAAAATGAAACTAGTAAGTTTTATAATTTTTAAAATGTAGTCAATTTTGGTTACTGTTTTCATAGGAGAGTGAAGGTTACCCTGCCAGAGCTCAGATGGATGACCAAAAAGGTGAATATGAAATGGAGGTCAACAATTCAAAGAATATTTCATTAGACCCCTCAAAAATTTCGAAAAATCCTGGAAAGAGAGCTTTGGCCAAACTAATGTTAAATTCATTTTGGGGAAAAGTAGTTTTGCATAGTTTTCGTGTTTATTTTAGTTATTATTTTATGTTTTTTAGTTTGGTCAAGGAAACAATATGGATAAGACTATTATCCACAATGTACCTAAAGAAAATTTTGAACTTGTAATGGATGTTGTCAACATTATTAAAAATGTTAGATTAGTCAATAAGCAAATGGTGTCAATGATCTATTGTCAACATGATGATTTTGCTGAGGTTATGGGTAATACAAACCCCATTATAGCAGCTTATACAACAGCTCAGGCTCAACTAAAGTTATATTCTTACATCCAACGATTAAAAAGTCGAGTATTGTATTTTGATATGGACAGTATTATTTACTTGTCATTGGTTGACAAACAACAATATCAAGTACTGACAGGTTGGTGCTTGGGTGAAATGAGTGGTGAGTTACGTGAATATGGTCCTGGATCCTACATTACTGAATTTGTCAGTGGAGGTCCTAAAAATTATGCTTACAGACTGTACACCCCATCTACCAAACCATATCATGGCGTGATCAAGGTTCATGGTATCACTTTGTCATTAGACACTATGAAAAAAGTTAATTTTTATTCACTACGCCAAATGGTTTTTGCTTTTGTAAAAAACAATTGACAAGAAGAAGTAAATGTGCACAGTCTTCCCATTGAGCGCGAGCAAGATCGTAAACTTGTTACTTGTAAAACTTTGAAAAAATTTAGGGTTGTATATGATAAATGTATTTTGAAACGCAATTTTTGTACATTTCCTCATGGTTGGACTAAATGATTATTTTACAATAAAACAAAAGTGATACATTGATTTAAAAGTTTTTCTTCTGCTACATAAAGACTTTTTGAAGATCTCTAAATTTTCTACACATTTTCTATACCAGACTCATTCTGGTCATTTTTCTATAAAAGACTTTTTTGGTCGTTTTTCCACAGGTAATCAATCAATTTTATACACATACACCTGTAGGAATAATGTTTCATTGCTTTTTCAAGATTTTACTTATAGAACAGACCATTACTGACCAATCTGACCAATCTGACAATTACTGACTGGAATGATCATTCAGGAATGGGACCTCTGACCATACTTAGGCCTGCAGGTGGGGCCCTTTTGTCAAAGGGGGCCGGGGGGCCCAAATTTTGGAGAGGCTTCCTCTGCCCATCTAAGAAGTTGTTTTTATACATGTTTTCTTTTTGTTTCTTTTCCATTTTTTGTTCATTTTAGTTTTCCTTTTTCCATTTTTTTGTTTGACATCAATTTTCCTTTTCCACCTACAGTAACACGACTATTACTCTAACTCCAATATTACCATAATCCAATTATTACCGTAATTCTACTATTACAGTAACTCTAGAACCCGTATGCTTAACCATGCCCCCTATAAATCGACAAAAAATCGAGTGTATATGTTTACCATACCCCCTAATAATCGACCAAAAATGACAAATTATAGGGGGTACACAAAAGATAGGGATATGCTTAACCATTTTCCCTATATGGTCCGGCCTTACTACTTCCATCGGATACATCGATCATATCAAAATGAATATAGAATAGAATGAGTCATGAACGAATTTGCCTCCCAATTTTTGGTTGAATCGCAGCCTACAGTTCTTACCGTGATTCTTTGCTCGAATTTTTCGTCCTTGTTCGAATTTTTTTTACTTCTCTCCCCACTTTTCCACTCTTTACTAGCACAGCTGAGCCGGCCAAGGCCCAGTCATAAACCAACAGAATTCTTTTAAAATATGCTTTTCAGCCAATTCGAATTCAGTAGGCTAAAGGGATGAAATAATCTATTCCGTTGCAGTCGTTTTTTAATGAGAGATTTGTGTCTAAAAGCCTGGCTGGGAGGACAAAAACAAAAAAAACGTTCAATCAAAATTTACAGTAAGGCGATTAATAATGCATGGTGCCAATCGGTATGCTCTCAGGCATTAAAAATTTCGAGTTTGGTAAAGGTTCCAGAGTATCGTAGATTCTGGGATGGCGACGAGTTTCGAAAGTAAATATTTCTGGATATCTAAAAAATAGAAGAGAAAATAGTCTGCATTTCATAAAATGCTTCTAAAATGAAAACTTACACAAATATGCAGTGATTTGAAAATCTTCTACGTGAATCTTGTAGTGTAGAATTTTTTACTCAAAGAATTCTGAGTGTTAGCTGAGTGTTGTCTCAAGTTTTCGGTTCAATAGGACGTGCGGCTTGGCAGAAAATGCTGAAAATATAAAATAGTACTTACTTTCCGGATTCATTATATGGAAGCATTTCTGGAAAAGCAGACTATAGTTTTCTTTTTAGCTTAACGGGAAGAAAATGTGGAATATGGAAATTTTTTTCCATTTGAGACACGAGGAAGAATGAACCCAACGGAAATCAGTCTGTCAGGTTGGAGTAAAAATGGGTACACCAGTCAAGGTTGTCATAACTTCACCGCGCTTTTAGACTTTCGGATTTTGCTCTCTGAACAAAGACGTTCGCAAAAAATTTGCAAGTAAGCTCTCGTTTTTTGTCGTTTTTGAAGTTGCTGATTGCACTTGGCTTATTTCTAAGACAACATCAAGTCGTAGAAACGTGTTTAGACCTACTTTGCATATACATAATTTTTCAACATTCATTTCTCCATTGTAAATTATGTAATCACAACATGATCTATAGTCTCGTTTTCTGGAAATGGCCGTGAATAATAAAGTGGAAAGCAAGTATCATTTTATATTTCTGTAATTTCCTGAGCCTGCTCAACTAATCCTCACCAATTTATTTAGGTCAAAAATCCTACAGTAAAAGCTTTATGTAAACGACTTTAAGGGCGGTACCTTTTTTTGGCCATTTTTTAATTTACAAACATTTAATAAAAAGCGGACTATACATATTTCCAATCCTCCTGAAAATTTATTTCTGAAAACGTCATTGATACCTCTGGGATAAAATTAATTACAGGAGAAAACTTACTGGAAAAATTTCTGAGTGTATGGCCAAAACTTGTCAAGCATGGATTTTTCAGAATGTAGGATGAATTCCTCATCGAGAGCACACATGCGCGTGGAGAGGTTTGGGGGTATTGACCCCAGCAGGTTTTGATTGATCCCCAGCAGATTCTTGCTTACCCCAGCAGATTTGACCCCTGCAGCAATGATTGGGAGGATGACGGAGGAAAATGACCAAGAGATAAGAGAAAGTTGTGGTAAGAATGAAGAGAATACCGTAGTTAAACCATTTCTCTAAATGAAGCATACTCGATTCCAAACTTTAAAAAATGCTGCCAAAGCAAATAATTTCACATATTTGACTAATATTATGTTGAAGAGTATTCTGCTTGGATGTTAGAAGACCTGAAAAAAATTCCTATCTCACCCCCTACTGGCTGCCTCCCCATACAGAATTTCTGCGCTGCGCACGTATGATCAAAAGGAATCATAAAATAAAATCTGAAAAGTGTCATAATTCACAATTCATCTAAAAAATATGATGAACTGCATATACAGATGTCATAGTATGCAACAATATATTACAACAACAATAAAAAATGACTTTATAACACATGGGTTGTTCGAAAATTTCGTTTGAGTTAAAGTTTGAAAACAGCACCGCGCGGCGCCGCAAAAATTAGGAAAATCTATTCATACTTTAAATGTATGACACGGCTTCAGTGTTCACTTCATCACGAAGAATTTAGAATGTGAACCTGAGTCACAATCGTTTTGGGATCACGCAACATAAAACGCGGGAATTCATGCGGCGATTTTTGCTTGTTAATTATTAATAAAAACATACAGAAACAAGTATTGTCTAAGAAATTATTTGCGAAAAGGTGTTACTTTCGATACTTACTTGATATTGTTTCAAGATGTACATAGCTTTGCAATGGGTTTTGCAACAAAGCCCAAGTTAAGATATGGCACTGACGTTCCAACCATGGAAAATTTAGTTCCGCGTTGGTGGAAACAGTAGTCTACGAAAAAATTCACGCTTTGTGACTTGATAAAACATTCAGTTGGTGGCAAATTACTGCAGCCAATTGATTTTTGGCATTTCAGATTTGTACTTTGTACTGGGTTGGGTTTCATGAATAATCGAGTTTGATGAATTCACTTAATGTAGACTGTAGTTTCATGGTCAAAAATCATTTTGCCTAGTAAACAAACGTCACCAAAGCGCAATTTTATCATTTGCTTCTGCTATTTTTTACATAATCCAATTTACATTGCAACACATTTCACTTGGTCGATGATGTCAAACGCCTCTAAACTTTTCTCCGTAGCTTCTCCATCTCATCATTTTTCTTACTAATTCAATATTCGTCGGAATTATATGGCTTCGAAACCACCACCTCCACCGCGCCGAGACCTCGAAGAAGCCAAAGAAATTGAAGAAACGTTCAGTGTCGGCAAAATTATAAAAGATCGCTGGCAAGTTGTAAGCTTATAGATATTAAGCAAACAGGGTGTCTCGTCAACAGAAAAAAGTCACTGCGGCCACTATAACAGGGGTGGGGATACCCTCCACTCAATACCCCTGCACCCACGTCAGGATCCATATTGTCCCACCTGAAATCTGTCATGTGAATTACGAAAGCGCATAAGGAAGCCCATAGCCTTCAACTGTTCAAGGACTGCGACTTGATTTTAATTTCATTGAAATCATAATGTTGAAATGTGCCTATTATGCACTATTTTTATACCAATAAATGTGTTTTGAAGATTTTACACCAATGTTCCCCTATAGTCCATTTTTTCGAAATGAGATAGAGAGGAAAAAGATGATTACAATTTGGAAAAGGAAAATGTTGGCTTGCAAAACCATGGAAAAGCTGTGCATGGATTTGTTAGCATCTTTGTGCATTCCGAGGCTCACTTGAAAATGAATGGATTATGGTGAATAAGTCATTAGAAAATGTGAGCTACGGCTTTCTAGACTGAGATGTTTTTTCTTAGACTACTCAGACCCTAGAGCTGATCTCTGGCACTTCACATTAGATTATGAAACTGGATGCTGGCGGTTTCGGCCAAATATTTGCCGTCAGTGACATGCTAATCAACGAAGTGGCCGCCTTGAAAGCCGAATTCGGTCAACCAGACTGGAAATGTCAGCTGCCCATAGAATTACACGTTATGAAGAAGTGCCAAGGTAAAATTTCTGTTTGCTCATCTTATAATGAATGCGATAGTATGGACAAGGTGTGATGTTTCACAAGTGTGTAAGACTGAAAGGAAATAGGGAAATTTCTCTGATAATCACTTTTGTTGTCAATTTGATACAGTAAGCCTCACTGCTTTCCCAGTTAAGTGAGATATCACTGGAGAAAGAACGCTTGACGAAAACGTGTAACAAAAGACAGAATTTTCAGTACAGTAATCTCTTGCCGAAGTCAGACATGTTTTCCAGCGAGCGTGATTTCCAAAGTATTCCATCATCCATCAAGTTGTGCACTATAAAGCTTCCTTGATGATTGGTATGTTAATTACATGCTAGGTAAAACATATCATGAGCTTCTTTTGATATGTCAAGACTTTCTGCGATTTTTCATTTCTATACGTCGCCATACTTTTTCGTTTTTTAATTCAAACATACGAGTAGTATACTTTTACATAGAATCAGTTAGATTGAAGCAAAAGAAGCAGCATTCATGCCGCTCTGTTAGAATTACTGCAACAATTTTGTTGTAGTTGATCGATGTTTCGTTCTTCTATAGTTGCTCCAATTTTCGGGATTTCTAATACAACTTTCTGACGTCAGTCCCTTCTCCTCATTGGGAGCATTAGAGTTTACACAGTACTAGTAATGTAACTCGTCTTTGGAGGATAGGCGTCTAAAAATTACGGTAAAATTTGTTAGAAGAATGGCATCGACTTTGAAAATCAAGCACTTACCGATCTAATGAATGAAATCCTGCAGGTCAAATTCATGCGGTCAAACTTTTCGGCGCCGGAATCGAGGACCGTTGCAATTATATAGTTATGCAATTGTTGGGCCCCAATTTGGGGAAATTGAGGCGCCTTTGCCCCTACGAACCGAAAAGATTTTCTACCAATAATATCGTTCGGTTGAGTATCCAAGCTATCGAAGCCTTACGCGATTTACACGCCGTTAATACGATTCATAGGTCAGAAAAATATTAGTGTAAAAAACCCCATGATCTAAACCTTGCTAATTTTTTTCAGGGATATCAAACCGGTGAGTGATGACTTCATGAAATTTCAGGAAACTGTGTTGACATGCGTAAATTTTAATTATATAGACAAACTTTGCAATGGGTTATCCGGGCGGCGATAAAAAAGACCTATTGTATATACTGGATTTTGGACTATCGAGGTGTTACACGTTGGCAAACGGACAATTAAGACAACCGAGGCCCAAGGCCGGTTTCCGGGGCACATTACGGTATTGTACGCTCCGTTCTCATGATAGGCAGGTGAGTTTTAAAAAAAAGTGACGTATGACCTACCGTTTGACTCAGGGTTTTTGCATCGACCGTTTGGCACCTTGCGAAATCGATCACAAAAATTTCCACATCGAAAAGCAATAAAAGCATTAAAAAAGGTTTCCGTTCCGTGCGGACGGAAACTCTCCAAAAAATTTTAGCACGATCCCAAAAAATTCCGTACTATGCGGGAAAATGTCCCAATTGGGCTTTTGATTTTTTATATATGCACATTAGAGCAAAGTACGATTTTAGTTTTGGTACCGTCGTCTAAATTTCCCAATTTCAGGATTTAAGCCGCGGCGATGACCTCGTCTCGTTGTTTTACATGATTTACGAAATGTCGGCCGGTTCTTTGCCTTGGACGTCCACAAATAAGGCGACGTCGATTAAACAAATGAAATTGGACACGCCGCCACCAATCTTAGCTCAACGTATGACCAGCATTCACGAACTGGTTAAAATCGCCGAACATATAGCAAAACTTGGGTAAGACCAGTTTAAAAACTGAAATCTTTCGAGCTGTGTGAACTGTGTTCAGTTATACATAAATTAACGAGATAGTGTGTTTTTACGAAATAATTCCAAAATAAAAAAATGACGATGTACCGAATTCAAAATCGGCCACATAACTTTTACTGTAGAATTTTTTATTCCATAAGTTCGTGAGAGTTATTTGAGTGGTGTCACAAATTTTCAGCTCCAAATGATGTGTGGTTTGACAGGAAATAGTATAGTCTGCCTGTCTTGAGGTGCCTAATTGGAAGACAATTACTATTTTGCTTTTACAATTTTCTGCTGATCTATATGCCATTTATCGGACTTAAAATTTGTGAGCGTACTCAAATAACCTTTAATATTTTTTTAGAAAAAAATTCAATATCATAAAAGCTTTGTTTAAAAATTTCGGATACATTGCTAATTTTTACCATTTTCCAATTTACGAACATTTTATAAAAACAGGCTATAAATGAATGTATATAAACTATTGGCTTTCCGGATTCATGACTTACTTTTTTGACTCATCTTATCTTTTTTCAAATTTTTAAAAACTTTTTTGTATTATCTGCTGATCAATGTCACAGTACCTGGTAATTTTCCGTTTCTAAAGATTTTTTGATAAGCCTAATTATGAAATGATGCTAAATGAACTACGTGACGCCATGACAAGGCTAACAATCAATTCTGGGGATCTTTGGGATTGGGAAAATCAATACGATCGAGTAGCGACCGAAATACAAAATCAGCAAGAACAGAAAATCACCGCAACTAAGGATGGCCCGTCTGCGACGCCGACGACAACGACTACGAAAAACGTCGCTGAAAGCGACGAGACGGACGGTGGCAAGCCTAAAAAGTCGAAAAAATCACGATGAAATAGTTACAGTATAAAAAACAATGATGCGATTATTCTTACGCGAAAGAGGACAACGGCCAGAATTACAGTACACTAATCATATTCCTCAATGTTCATGAATTATGCATTGTACTTTCGGAAAAAGTAAATATATGGATCATTTGCCGATGGCTTGCGAACTCAATTGATAAGTTGTTTTGTATAGAAATTTGAAAATTGTCAAAAACTAGTACTGTCTTCGAGATCGCGCACATGAAGCTTTCATTGAGGATACCCTTGTCATTTTCTGAATTTACGAGTGTAGTACATTGATTGGTTAGGCAGTAAAACGCATTCATTGTTAGGCGTTTTCGTTGAAAAGAAAATAACCTACCGAGTAACAATAATGGAATCAAAAACTGGGAGAATTTTGTCATCACACTATCCTGATACTTTTTGGAATGAGTATGACAAACGCAACGACAATCAAACAAATAGGTTGAATTTGACATGCAATATTTATATGACGAATAACATACTGTAGAAAGACCCAAAACTTTTTCATGACAACAGGGAGACCAAAATCAAAGAAGAAACTTCATACCTATCCACTTTTGATTTGAACAGAACTGACTCCACATCTGAGTGCTATTCGGCGTTTAAATCAGGTATTAAAAGTAACTTTCCAATTGTTCTGTTTACCGGGGAGAAAATTTTTTCTAATTGATTACAAGGACAAGCAACCTACACTCAATTGATTTTCAAACGAGACTCGGAAATTCTTCCGCAGACAAAAAACAAGTAATACACGCAGACATTTTTTTCATATTTTTCAAGCATCTTTTTGCGTTCCTGGGCTCATTTGGAAAATAATCATAGGTAGCGCGATAGCGTCAACCTATAATACCGTACTACCCCAAATAAACGCACAGTGCGTTTATTTTTTCAAACGGTCGCTGGAGGGTGCGTCTATTCAAGGGGTGCGTTAATTCGAGGGGGTGCGTTTATTCTTCCAAACCTCAATTTCGGGGGTGCGTTAATTCGAGGTAACGATGAACGCAAGCAAAACAAAACTAGTTTATTAGAAAATGCCCCGATGGGGCAGAAAAAAGGAGAATATACTTGCTTGCCAAGCCAGAAAAAGAAGTGGACTACATTTTTAATAACTTGTGTTAAAGTTGGAAAAAATCACCCTCGTTATATTAGATTTTCATTCTTTCTCAGAAAAAATTTTCTATCTCTGTGAAAAAGTATATTCTGCAGCTGAGTGCATCAACACACTTTCCAACCAAACATGTGCATCTCCGAAATTTTGAGGAGGGTACAGGGGTGAACCTTGGTTTTTTGGCGTTTTTTGAGACAAATTCAAAAAAAGTTGATTAAAAAAGTTTTTTCATAACAAATTTTCCAGTTTCAAAACTCTTGGTGTAGTTTGTACCCCCCTTGTGCTCTCTGACACATGTGTGATTCTAACTACGTTGAATTTTTTTGCTAAATTTAGTGTCAATAAAACAGGAATCAACTCTGGGAAAGTGACACATGAAACCCCACTCAGTTTTTTTAGAAAAGGCTACGACGCAAAGTCTTCTTAGAACTGAGTCGATTGTGCAAGATCTGTTTAATTCACTCTTTTTATATAGCATATCGTATAGAATTCACTCCATAAGTTCCACTGATTACAAGCTATAAACTAATTTATTCTCCTCTATTCAACAAAATAGCATCATTCATGGTTTTTGAATTTGAACTGAAATTTGCAGAAAGAGCGCAAGCTTTTTGCGGGATGGCAGACGGGAAGCAATTTCACCCATACCTGTCGCTCCCGTCCTGCTTTCAAAAAAGTCGTACTGTTGCCGTGGGAGTGCGAGTATAGTGGGGGAGAACCAGGTACGGGATTTGGCGCACACCCCTAATATAAGCATGGCTGAAGCAGGAGCATTTTTGTATGCTTTACCCTGTTCTCACACTTGCAAATCGGTGCCCAATCACTGTAACCAAGGCCCAATTGCACTAAAGGGGTCTAAGATCGAGCTCAAGATTATCTCGAACAAAAAGGCGACTCGGTTTGATTTCAAGTTCGGTATAATTTGATTGTCATCAGGACTATAACGAGCTCGATCTCGAGATTATCCCCAGCTCGAGCTGTCTAAAGTGAAATAAATAAACAGATTTGTGCAATTCCCAAACTCGAACTTACCTCAGTATTAGTTAATCCTGAAATGAGTATTGTTTGTGCACTGGAAGAAAATAATTTGGACATTGCGATAAGCTCAAACTCTGGATCATCAATTTAATCCCGATGTTGAGATTATCTTCATGTAGGGTTAATGCAACCAATCTCAGGTTTCTTTATAGATCTGAAAATGACTATAATATGTCTCCCTCACCATCTTTCAGCTAGTGTGAGAGGCAGAAGTTTTGAATCGGTCAGGAGTTGGAATGCTATTGGTTTACCATTTCTTTACATTTGAAGTCATGTGCATATAATTTTCATATAGAAAAATGTTACTGTAGTTGATGCCAGGGGAAGGACAAAATGCACGATGCTGCAGATTGTACTTTTTCGTAGACATGGAAATTTTTTTTTGAGAAAGAAGGAAAATCTAATATAACGAAAGTGATTCTTTTCCAACTTTAACCCAAGTTCTCAAAAATCTAGTCCACTTCTTTTTTTGGCTTGGCTACTATCCAAGCAAGGATATTCTTCTTTTTTCTGCCCCATTGGGGCATTTTCTAATAAACTAGTGAAATATAGTTTTCCGTGAGTTAACATATTTCATGTGATCGCTGCATAATTTCAGAATTCGTCAAATTGTATACATTCGTCAAGTGATGCATTTTCCTGCATGCCTTTTCTTGCACTTTCGAATGGTAATAAACTTCAAAGAAATGGTATATGATTATCATCGCTTTTCAGAATATTTGATCTGGAGTCGGTTTTTTCATCAACGCTTTCTTCTTCGAATCCACATTTTCCTTCCTACATATCCCATTTTTTATTCTGAAAAATACTTTACTTGATATGCATCACGACTTTATGTTTTTCGCAACGGGATCTAAACGCCCCCATACCGTTTATGTAACGATTTTGATAATCGTAATTTATTCGAAGTTCAACCAAAATGTTTCGGCTGAAGTAAACGATGCCGCCGCCCAGTGTGCTCAAAAACAATTGACTCAAAAGCCATACTTGATCGATCGTTTCTCCATGCAGCAGTTAGTGGCCGATTGTCGTATGGAAATGGAATGGGCTGAAAGAGCAAAGAACGTGCCGGCTAAACTTTCCGATGATACTGTAACACCTAGTCAACGCGACTGGTAAAGAATATTTGTGGAATATGATGTCAGCAAGATCATCTATATCGAATTTTGTCAAATTTTGAATACAAAAAATTTTTTTTTATAAACGCAGGTGCCTCGAATTGGGTCAGGCTTTATTTTTAGTCTGAAAATGTGATCTGTTACATACATAAATCGTTATCAGAAATTCCTATTGAAAGTCGTGCCTCTCAAAGTTTTTTCGTCTGTATTCGTGTACACAGACAGTTAGGTTTTCTTGCTACAGTTCGTTTCTTGACTGTATCATACATTTGATCTATATCCGAAGGAAATGTAGTCGAATCTCGAATAAATTAGGATCTTGTTTTTTGATAGCGAGTTTTGATTTGAATACTTATAAATCTCATCATTTTGTGCATGGAAAAAGATAACGAATCAGATCAGTTGAATAGTGATAATGGTCAAAACGCCGCATATGGCACAATCAATTTTCATTTATTTTGAAATTTCAAATGCAGTGGAAATGAATGTCACAGACTGAAAATTGACTAATCATTGCTGTGATTCAGAAAACCTACAGATAATCATCATCAACACGAAACAACAGTTTCTCAGATATTGTCAATAAATGTCTTGCTATTTTTAATAGAATTTTTGCGGCGTCTTCAGTGTGTTTCAAAATAAATATACCGTCAGCTGATCTACAATAAAATACATTTTTTATGGAGATCCGTAAATTAGTTAGTCGAAGTTTCCGCCTCACGTGAAAAAGCTTTCCAATTCCTGCCTGCTTTTTGTAATATTTTTCGTTGTAGGCTGAATCGTCTCCGATCCTGTCAGGGTGCCCAGTGCCTGACCGACGTAGTGAAATGCACGTTGAAACGGTGCCGCTCCAAGCCACTGGGGGCCACCTGGACTGGTATGCAGAGTCGGCGTAACACCCTATTGATCTTAGGTAGGTCATCGTTCGCCGATTTCGGTCTCCGAGCCGACAATTTAAATACAGTAAACTTGTCGACAATCAATGACCAATTCCTCCTTAACGAAGACGATCATTTGGCGACGTGTCAAAAACGTGAAAAAGTCGCTCAAATGTGTCACGTAATTTTGAAGGCCGAAAATGCCTCTGAGGCATTGCAAGCAATCCTAGAAAATCATAATAAAACCAGGCCAAAATTTATTCACGACTTTGAAAAAACCATATACCAAAATTTTAAAACTAAGTGCCGAATGTTGGTCGATATTTTGACCCAACGAAATTTGACTTTGTACCACGTTAAATCTTGCCCGGATGGCACGGAACCACCGAGCGCAAAAAATAATTCCATCGTTCAATCTACGGTCGATTATTGCTTCAAAGTTTTAAGGGCTAGAACGCCTGGAGATGCCTTCCCTGAGCAGTTCGAAAACGCCAAAGATGACGAGCTAAGAACTGGTCGTCTATTGGCCCGATATGGACAATGGCTAGAGAGATGCCGGAAATTTAAGTGAGACTTATATTTTTCGGATGATGAGCAAGTTTGAATAGGCTGAAGACTTGCACGGGTTACAATAATAGAACTCTAAAGACTCATTTATACTTGCTTTTTTCGGCGAAACGGAACCCATCGTCAACTGCTTGAACCGTTCAGCCTAAAAATCCACTTTCGGTCGGAAAGTATAACTGCAATATTGCGGAAAACGATCGACGGTAACCTCTAACAGAACCGAACGGAACGAAAATTTCCCTTTCGTTCAGTTACATCCCGCTGTTCCGTTTCGTTCCGCCGAAAAAGGCAACTAATTCGGAACACTCGTGTTTTTTGAAAGTAGTATAGATCCTGGATGCATGTTTAGACTTTTTTATACTATAGTCTTTTTTATTCACACCATAAGCAAATAATGAAATTGAAAAGCCAGTTGAGTTTTCATATATTTTTAATTTTCCGCTAAAGCACTCGTCAAAAGGATCTGATCGTCCCATAAAAATTCTTCGCATTGTGTCAACGATTTTGAATATACTAATTTTTGTCATTTATTACATACCAGCACAAATAGGCCCATTTTGCGTAGCTATAATAGCTTTCAAAAACTCGCTTTACAAGCAGGCTATCAGATCACGAAACCTGACGTATTTTGAATCCTTTGGAAGTATTTTTCGTTAATATGCTAATCGCGAAAAATCGACCCATAAAAAATTTATTTTACCACATTATATACCGTATTTTATTCTAATAAAATTCGCAATTTTTTTCGTTTTTTTCGCGTGGAATGATTTTATAGGAAGGCAGGTTCAATAAAAGGGCGGTTCAACTACTTTTTCAAGAAATCGTTCACTCGAAAGTTCTTTTGAGCTTTAGTGGCATAAAAACTTTAATTAGAACTGAATCAAAACAATATAGCCATGACTGTTTTTATTGATTCCTTTTCTGAGCTGAAGTTATCATGTGTGACTGATGATTCTTGTTGCACAATGCCGCGAAAAACTACATTTTATACAGTAGTGAAGTTCTGATTCGTTTGGATTCTTATAGCACCCAACAGGTTCAGTTAGAGTACGGGTTCTATAAATTTTTCACCTCTTTGGTGCGGTTCTATTAGTGGGCGGTTTCATTATTACGCTTGTAGTTTCTGTTCTCATTTGAACTAGAATAGAATAGCTTTCTTACAATGCTTTGATACTGAGAAGGATATAACGACAATAGACAGAAGATCAATTTTTGGGACACCAATCGGGGCTAAAATTTAAGCTTTCAAATAATTTTACCACGTCCGAATAAATTCAATCAATTACGGAAACCATGAAGGCTCGAACTCAGAAAATCAGATTTGCACTTTCAGAGGGATCTATTTCAGTAATTGCCTGTTGGAGTGCTAATCATAATCACGTCACATCCTTTTTTGGCGGGCTTACAACTAATTAAACCTTAGTCTCATTCGTGTTTCAGAGACCTTTTAGCCCAGAATAATGCCTCTTTGGAAAAAATGACCACTCTGAAGTATACACGGGAGCCTTATTTGGCCAAAAATCCGCCCATGCAACGGCGCTTTTGGGCCGACAAAAATCATCCAAAGGCGACTAGCATGGCGCCCAAAAGTCGTAAAAAGAGGCAAGTCGTCTCGTCGATAACTACAGTAATACCAGCGACTGCAGCGTCGATTTCGACCATTAAACAATTGGACAAAAATCAACTTTTACGCTCATCTATTAGCGATTTGTTCGCCGACGCTCCGTCTAGCCCTAAAATCAAAAATGACCAACGCGTCATGCGAAAAGAGTACCGAATGATGACTGACGAAGAGCGGCGTCGCTACCATGCGGCGGTCAATCGTCTGAAAACGGAAAAAATCGATGGCGCCAGTAAATACGAGTTGTTCATCAGGCATCATTCACCCGAAGAAGCACCCGAAGCTCATTTTTCGGCCGCATTTTTGCCTTATCACAGGGAATTACTGAAACAGTAAGTTGTGGGGCTCGTTCATCGAAGACTATTGGGAACTTTGCGAGATGGCACAAACAAAAGTTGGTTACTGAATCACTAGAATAGTTCAGTCGTCAGTAGACTCATACAGTCCCTAAATATTACAAGGAGTCCCGTTCAATCAAAAATATATAATCTGTTTCTTCTCAATTGCATTCAGGAATGAAACCGGAAAACCGGTATTATTCCATTTTTTGTCATTTTTTAAACTAAGCGTCATATAGAGTTGGAAATTTCTCATCTGCAAAAATTTGATAAAAAAGGCTCTTGTTTGATGGAGCATCATTTAAATGGACATTGGTGACGCAAAAATCAACCAAAACATGGCTTCACATCCTTTTTGGCGGGCACAAAGACACCTCACAAAGACAACTCAACACCTTGAGCCACATAACAAGATGCGAATCATGTTGATTGTTCACAAGTTTGGTTCAGGGCCATTTATTTTCATAGTGACCGAAGAAAATGTCCTAGTCCAACAGTGAGTATCACGAGCATAAATTTCAGCGTTGCAAAAAAAGCGGATAAGAACACGTTTTTACAATCTTGAGGACTCCTTGAACGTGCACTTCTGATTTCCAAAAAAACATTTTATTCTTTCAGATTTGAGGTGGCGCTTCGAAGCATAGATGGGACTGTTTCGGTGCCTTACTGTAAGTTTTGGAAATTTTTCTCTATGATGGATATCATCTTCTGTTCTCAGATGTCTCACAATTCATCAAGATTCGGACAATCAGGGTCATTTCCACACGTACACACATAGAACAAAGTTGAGTGGAAGAAAACCTGCGAACGAGCAAAAGAAAATGCTCTGTCTGAGATACCAATCTTGAAACAATCTTTTGAGAGGATCATTTTGAAGTCACCTAATTTTGTTGTACATGTGATTTCTGTACACAAAACTGCTGAGTGAAGGATCACTACAAGTCTAAAAAATATCCTAGGGGACAGTAGGATGGATCACGATTTGCCAGACCCGAGGGATTCCATCGTATGGACTGACGAATTTTTTGGCAACGGTCAAGGCTACGTGACTACTGGACCGTACGCCCATTGGCCTACGACTCACGCCTACAAAAATCAATTCGTTCGGTTGTATCGAGAGGCAGGGCAGTCTATGCAAGGAACGTTGTTCAACGAGTCTTTCATCAGAGAAGCTATTTCTTCGGGCCGATACGACGATCTGGTCTATTGGTAAGAGGGACCTTAACAGTTTGCTATTTATGAAAAGCCTGTAAATTAAACAACGTCAAAAATAAGTAGTCTTCAGAATCGTTTACATGAATCTTTTAATGTAGAATTCACTAAAAAGCACTGTCAATGATTTAATTCAGTACTGAAAATTTTAAATTTTCGTACGGTCCGTCGTTTGACAGAAAAACGTCAATTAGTACCTTTTTTAACAGTTTTTCAATTAAAGGGAATCAAAGTTTTACGTGAGTAAAAGGCTTCCAATAACTGCGCATATAACAACTGTGGATTCCTAAATCCGTTCAAAGATGAGCCCAAAAAAATTTTCGAAATCAATCCATGTGGACCTGGCTTAAACAGCCTGAATTGGGCGGTTATAACTCGGTCGACGGAGTCTTTATACATCCAGGATTGTCTGAACTTCTTGACTTTTGATATAAATTTCTCTACCTTATGAACACAAAAACAATTATTCGTCTGCAAAATAAATTCGCTATAATTGATTTGAGTAGAAACATTACTGCGAGCTAATCTTGTTGTCATATAGCAATTGAGCACCAAGAGTTTTGGTCATTCTTTTTTCATTCAGAATTTGAAAGCTGAATTGTTAAAATTTCGCTGCAGCATGCTACAATAAATTAATTCTTGAATTTTTTCACCGTACTTAATTTATTTTGAAAGGATCGATGCAGCTATTCCATGAACGTAAGTTGAACATTGGAAAAAACTATGGCTCATGCAGTTTAAAATGATAAATGCAGCGAAAACGAAAACAGTAAGTTAAATTTGATACGCATTTTTCGTTTAGTGGAAGATTTTATACTGTAGAAAACGGCAAAATGTGTTCCTGAAAATGAGGATGACCAAATCATTGAGAAACATCATGTTATCCATTGTCGAATTGAACAGAACTGCATTGATACTTAAATGCTACTCGAGAAATTTTGACCGCTTTCAACCAGATTATAGAACGAAATTTTCAGCTACTCTGCTTGTCGCTCACTAAGGAGAACTTTTTCATTGATTACAATAATAAGCTTACTAGTTTTTTCCGTATCGAACTTACTTTCATGAGATCGCTGCATCGATCGTTTTAAAATGAATGAAGTACGGTAAGCTAACTGCTGTAAGCATTTAAAAGAATTTTTCTTCAGTGAGCGGCATGATTCCTTCGATTACCCTTTCAAGTGGTCAAAATTTCTCGAGTAGTTCACCAAGTGTCGACTCAATTCTATCCAAATCAACAGAAGTATGATGTTTTCCAATGATTTTGGCATTCTCATTGCCATGGAGAAATTAAGCGTTTTTCAACAATATAAATGAAAAAATTGAAATAGTGCTTTTTTGGTATGTTGCTGGGCCCGAAATTGCATTGAATGGGCTATAGCTACAATTGAAGAACGTCTTTCATGTCACTTTTGGGCTCACTAGCGCGAATGAAACCTAACCTGTAAGGGCCGTATCCACGAACGCCGCTAACTTTAACATGTGGACTTAAGCGTGTTAGTTGACACAGTGTTAAATTGCTAACACGGCTTAAATTTAAGCGGTATGCACGAACGTGGATTAACGGCCGCTTACTTAACTCGGTGTTAAATTTCTTAACACTGTGTTCAAAATTTTAAGCCGCGTTAAAGTTCCAAATTTAACCTTTGGGCAACAATAGACTTGCCAACAAAAACAACATAAACAAAAAATAGTCTTTCTTTCCTATTCATCTAAGTGAAATTTGGTTCTCTGATTCTGTTGTTTTTTTTTTGTACATAGATTCAGTTAAAAATCGTGAGAAAACTCATAATTTTGACGTAGGAGAAACCGAATTTTTATTGGAATGCAGTTCCGAACGTGCTGACACTTTTGACACTTTTGAAAATAAAAAAATTGATTCGAAATCGGTGCATGCGAAAAATGCAGCATGGGATGCCATTGAGGAAGCGTTCAAATCTAACCCAAAAGTTAAAAATCTCTCCAAAGAGCAATTATGCGGCAAGTGGAGGAACTAAAAGGCGGCAATGGTTTTACATTTGAATTTGATGTACTGTATCACAGACTTTTCAAGTGAACACCATGCTGCAGATTAAAAGTAGTGCCACAGTTCAACTCTGAAAATAATGCAAAAATTATGCAAATTAAAGTGATTAAGCAAAAAGGAAACTCATTGAATTTGAAAAAAGAAGCCGCAGCGACTAAACTTGATTATTATAAGAAGAAAATGGCATCGTTGACTGGCTCAGCCCAGTCCCATGCGCTGTCGTTTCCCGAGTATCCTGTGTTCACCGATTTGACAAAATATAGTGGTCCGTTTGCATACTAAATTTTTATGTAATTGTACCTGTAAAGCAGCTTAAACAGGGAACTGCGTTTTGTGTAACGATTTAAATTTTCTTCCAGTAAAGCTATCAATTGAATCGCGTTATTTTTGGCCAGTTTGTATCTTATCCAAAATTCAGTGTCAGAATATCTTTCAAGTGAATTTTTACGATCCGAAAAGTCCTGATTCGAACATAATCATCAATATCCTCTTCATCCACATCTTCAAAAATGTCCAAAACATCCATCACACACAAAAAACCACCTATTCCAGATTTCAGAAGAAAAGTGCACTAACTCATCGTTAATCCTGGGGGAGAGCAGAATTAAAATCTCGTGTTAATTTAACACCGTGTTAGCACTAACTCACGTTTGTGCATACCGCTTAACTTTAACACCGCTTGTGCCATTTTTAACACTGAATTAGCTTAAGCGGCCTTCGTGCATACGGCCCTTAGTTCTGATAGTTCTTTCTTGATAGACGTATCAATTGTTGAGCACGTGAATACCAGTTGAACTGAAGTGCATTCTTGTCGATAATAAAATCCAGGTTTAATTGAAAGCAGTTTATTTTCACGTAACTTCTTTACCCATCAAATGTGCATATCTTTGACTAACTTTTCGACACTCTGCAGGTCCTTCACCGTTATTCACTACTTTTTTTTAAATAGCGTCAAACCCGACTTCGAATTAGCCCACGGCGGCGTCCACATGTGGGTCGGCGGCCATATGTTTAATCCGCCTGTGTCGCCCAACGACCCGGTCTTCTTTTCGCATCACGCCTTCGTCGATTTCATATTCGAAGAATTCCGCCGAACGCGACAAAGACCCAACGAACGGCAAACATACAATGGCGCCTTGTCTTGCCCGGCCACGCGGGGCACTGACAAGGCTTATCTTCCCATGTCGCCTTTCCGACCGTTACGTAACGTCGACGGCATGAGCAATCAGTACGAAGAACTCTACAGTTACCAACCGCGTCCTGCTTGTTCTCGAAAGGTGCCCACTTGCTCATCGCCCTATCTTTTTTGTGACGCACGATCGGGCTACCGGTGCGTGTCGAAAATTAAGCCGGGCGGAAACTGTAAGGGCTTCGAGGGCACGAACATTTGCTACGAGGGCGTTTGCCCTACGTTCAGCATCTGTCCGAAAATCAAGACGCGAAGTGCAACTCCGAGAAAACAGCCCCAGCTGCCAACGAATGCTCCGTTTGTTCCTGACGCAAGTAAAAATATAAAAAATAGTTCAATGTGGTCTAAAAATTGATCAATTTATTTATGTGCCTAAAAATTTAACGTTCTACCATTTTTTGGTCAAAGACGGCCATTTGCTATTATAACATTGACATTTTTCAGCTTTGTTCGCCCCTGAGGGGACCCATACCCTAGCCCTAACCATTTGATTGTAGAATTCAAGTAGGCCAATCCCGTTCTGGTGGATGGGGAATTCATATATGACGCTTCCTCTTACATAGTTCTATGTGTGCGCATCGTAATCTTCGAGCTTTTTGTGTCATCTTTGCTCAAAGTCCACAGGCTGAAATTAAAAACTTGATGTTAAACCACGCTTTTTTCTTTTCCTCTTAGATGTCAGGGGCGAATTTTTAGAATTCATCAATTAAAATCCTAATCCATGCTAAAATGTCAAAAACTTTCATCGTATGGTTCATGCTATAGTCCATTTACTATGAAATGGCGGGCCGCCCACAAGAAAAAAAGTAGATTGAATATAACACAAAATTTTCACGGAGAGGGAAACTTTGTACGATAGAAAAAATATGTATCTCTTTACATACGACATCGTTTAAAAAAGTAAAAATTTGTGGAGACTAAAATTTAAAAAAGCAAAGTCTTGTTTATTTCTTTTTAATTAAGATTAGAACTTTCACCGACGCCTAACTGCATTCAAAAGGGTTATTAGAGAAAATTATTAGCAGGTCCGTTTGTCGCCGACGGATGAAAATGTTTTTCTCATTGATTACACTTAGGACCTCTTGATTGCCAGAAATTTGATGAAAGCATAGGATTAAAAACGGGAAGAAGTGGCCTATTATAATCAAATAAAGCTAGCAGGTACTGCAGTTATATGACTTCTAAGTCTGTAAAATTTTTTAGACAATGCTAATATTTTCGAAATGAAATGTTCCGATCCGACAGACTATCCAGCTCTTCCACAGTCCTAAATTTTAGTGCTCCTGAAATTCAGTATGTTACGTAGATGAAATGACAGTTTTTTCTCTTCGACCAGAGAATTCACTCATAAAATCCCTATCAATTAAAAAATGACCGTTAAAATGAACACGTGCTGTCTCGGAACATCGTTTACAAAAGCCGTTTAGTGAAGAATTTTTTATTCATGAATTTTTAAGGATTAATTTAGTTAATTGACAACTTTTAAATTACATATGACGAGTGATTTGAAGAAAACTGCAAAAATAAATCATTTGCTTTATTATGTCATCATTTTTCAATCATTTGAGGAATAACGTACTATAGTCTGTTTTTCTTGAAATGCTTCTAAATATTGTAACTGGAAAGCAAGTAATATTTCATATTTTTACGATTTTTTGCAAAACCAAATGTCGCATAGGATTAGAGATCACTCTACTAACATTTAAAAATTTTGTAGTAAAAATTTCTTCAATAAAAGACCTGTGTGGACAATCTTGAATAGAGTAACAATCTCTCTCATTTTACAGTTTACAAGCATTTCTTTGAAAACACTTATGCGTTCGTGTAATTTCCAGGAACGACGAAACATTTCGTACCCGCCATCGGGTTAACGCTGAATCCGGGACCTTGGAACAACAAAAACCGGGAACACTTTACAGGCCCTAAGAGTGCTCAAGAAAGATCACCCCAAAGGTGGGAAAGTCCATTGATGACAACAGTTAGATCGATGCATCAGGTATGCTAGAAAAAACTGTCCATTCTACGGAACCCAACATGAATTCAGTATCAATACGACTGCTGGAAATACGTAGGAAGAGTACGTATACAGTCGGATATTCAAAGTCTGCGGCTTGATAGTTTTTACTTTTAGAGATTGAAAAAATTCACGTATGAGGGAGGTTGAAAAGTTTTGCTAACTCCCATATGACATCGTATACGATAGTTCGACGTTTAGTTATAAAAAACGTCCGAATCTAAGCTAAAAAACGCATTTAACCCAACTCTAAGGTCAGAAGTCGTTATGCGCCATCAAATTTTTGAATTGGTCATTTAGCCTTTTAGGAAGCAGTCCAGTAGCAACTCATTTTCGGTTTTAATCTGACATTTTTGCTTGACGGCTTCACATCATCTGCTCAGTATGTGGTGTAATATAAACCTTAAATGAACGCTTAATTTCACAATAAATCAATAGACATCAACCATTTGCATCAAGAAAATCATGTTAAAATTGTCTTTTTAACTGATCTTGTGCATTGGCCTTGATGAATGGTCTTTACTCCTTGAGCAATCACAGCCCCGACGGTATCTGGACCTCAGGGTTAAATGACAACATCCAGACTTCAATTCTCATATTCATGTATGAGTTCCAAATTCAAAGTTGTTGAATGGTCTTCATGTTCACATGCCACGCGTTTAGACACCAATTTGACCTCCACGTTCAGTAATCTCAAGCAGATGTTGCAAGATCAAAACTATTGTTAAGCTATAAATCCCTAGATCTTCCTCTATGTCTTCCAGCAGCTTGCTTTTTCTGTTGGCCTTGATCTTCTCCGTGGATGGACACTTGTTAACAGCTGTGCACTCGTGGGATCATCTTCCATGCTGTGATGGCAATGATTAAAATGTGTCACTGACTTTTTGCGTTACCCCAAACTTTCCTCGAATTGAAGTCAATTGGATTTGCATTCCTGCCAGAGTTCACCAAAATTTTGACTATGGCTCTGGTGAAACTTGAGATTTTAAGAAAATTTCTCAAGTAGAGTCAATTCAACTCATGATTGTAGTAGCACGATGACTATAAAATGATCATGGACAAAAAACTCATATCGTGCGACTTCTCCAATGTGAGCGTTTGCGATGCAATGTAAATCAAATTACATTGAAGTTCGATTTATTGGCTTGCAAAACTTTTCTATAATCTGTTTTTCTTGAAATGCTTCTAAATAATGAAAGTGGAAAGCAAGTAGTATTTTAGATTTTCACGATTTTCTGAAAAACAGTAGATCATATAGGACTGGAAATTTGTCAGTATACTGCCCTCACCTTCAACAATTTTTCGAGCGGAAAATTTTACGATAAGGGCTCTATATAAACGCTTTTGACGACAGTACTGCTTTGTGTCACTTTTCTATTTTGGAAGCATTTTATAAAAAAACAAACTACAGCTACCCTATTGAATAAAGACTTTTCAAAATCACCAAAAGCCGATATTTTTGAAAATTTGTTCCATTTCTTGGCCTTGGAATGGGGATTATAGTTTGGGTTAACATCACTCTCTTATGGGACTATTGTCATGTGCTCAAATCCATGTCGTACACCCAAATCCACGTGGCCGGCGCGTCAGAAGAAGTAACGGTCGGTCAGGGGCCCGAACCCTTGACCCACTGCATACCAGGCAGAAGCGCTACCAACTGCGTTAACCAAGCCACGTGGATGGTTCGGAAATTGTAGTTGTAGTGGTGATGGATTAGTGCGAGGCATGCCGCGTAATGAACAGCCGGACGCACTACTACAACATCCACGTGGCTAGCGCGTCAGAAAAATAACGTTGACGATGGCTTGAACCCTCAACCTATTGCGTAGGAGAAAGACAAGCTACTGACAGAGCTAACCCAGCCAATAGTTTAGAAATTGAGATTGTAGTGGTGATGGTAGAGCTGAGAAAGCTGTGTGATGAACAACGGGGCGCAAAACTACAAACACTATGCCTTTTCCGGTCATATATGGTTTTGGAACATGCCAAGTTCATTTTCGACGACGATCACAATTCTTCTAAAAAGTTTCTTATTTTACGATAGAACCTAAATCCGTGGCGGAAAAACCAGCAACATAAAAATTCACGAAACGACACCGGTCAGCCTAGTTGGAACTGGCAAAACCCACGATTACTACCTAGCAGCAGCGTCTTCCAGAACCCGAATTGGCCTTCCACAAACGTTTGGCAGAACCAAAACCAACGACTGCCTCCAGCACCGCAAATTTTTTTCACCTGTACTATAATCAAAAGGGACGGTAGTTTTTTGGACGCTGCGGGCATTGAAATCTCGAGTTTCCAGGGTGAAAGGAGTCGCGGCTTTTTAGTTCCGGGAATGGGACTTTATCCCGCCTACAAAGGCGGCGCCGTTCTGTCGGCCCGTGATCCCGATACCACGCAAGGCCGAGTCAACGTGGTTACTGTAGAGGTTAAAGATCGGTACGGTAAAAATTGTCAGGCCAAATGTTACGAACCGCGGTTCAGGAGGTACGTGACGTGCCGAGGTCAATTCAGATTGTCGAACGATCGGCGATCGGCCGATCCGATACAAATGACTGGAACACAAAGAGAAGCTTTAGAAGGAATGTGGGTGCGGAATGGGAATAATATGTATCGTCTGCCCGATTACTGTCGTTTTGAGTGTACATAGTCTTGATGTAGAAAGATTTGCTTACCTAAGGTTTGACCCATGGTACTGTATTTCTGTGGCTTGATTTAATATTATGTCGAATTACAGTAAATTTTGCTCTCCTGGAAGTCTCCATTTTGAGGAAAAATTAATCCGAAAGTGATAATTTGTAGTTTTAAGATTGTTTTTTGTTGTTTCTTTGATGTGAAAATTACCAAATTTAAAACTTCAATGTGCATCTATGAAGGTTCTCATGCGTGGTTGAGGCCCACTAAAAAGAGGTGGACTAGTTTATTAGAAAATGCCCCGATGGGGCAGAAAAAAGGAGAATATACTTGCTTGAATAGTTGCCAAGCTAGAAAAAAGATTGAACTATAATAGATTTTTGAGAAATTGAATTAAAGTTTGAAAAATCCACTTTTGTTATATTGGATATTTAGTCTTTCTCATTAAAAAAATTTTTCATTTCCGTGAAAAAGTATATTCTGCAGCTGAGTGCATCAGCACACCTACCAACCATTGATGCACATAGGGTGTGGGAGTTAACCCTTCCATTGAGACTCTGGATAAACCCGGCTGGCCTCTGGAAAAACTCGATTGGCTACCCCTGGACTTTTTCAAAATCTTAAAACAGATGAAAAAACAGGGGCCGGTTTAATCAAAGAGATTTAAGCTCCAGCTGAGCTGCAGCATAAGGTGTAGCTTATCTCTATATGTTATGCCATTACCGTTAAGCTGCAGCTCAGTTATAGCTTAACTCATGCACAGAAAACATATCGACAAAGTTAAGCTACAGCTTGGCTGTAGCTTAACTCTGTATGCCACAACTTTGTCGTTAAGGTGCAGCTCAGCTGCAGCTTAACTTTCTCGATTTGTGTTGTGTGTTTGAATTAAGCTACAGCTGAGCTGCAGCTTAACGGTAATGGTGTAACATATAGAGCTAAGCTACAGCTTAAGCTGCAGCTCAGCTGGAGCTTAAGTCTGATGAAACCGGCTCCAGGTTTTTTGACAAGAATTAATGAAAATTGAAAATTTTTTGGAAAATCCATTTTTTGCTTTTAACTCTCCCTCTCGAAAATTCTTCCCATGCATCTCTTCTTTCAAGCATACATGTCCAGCTCTGGAATTTGGAGGAAGGGTGGTTACAGAAGAGATGGATCCTGGTTTTTTGAGACCAAAATCCCGGAAAGTTTACTAAAAACTTTTTTAAACTCTGGGATTGCCTTGGAACATTGCCTTAAAAATATGGCATTTTCATTCAACAGGCGCTATATGTATACTTTTCGATCAATGTGATATACAATTCAATACAGAGGTTGAGCAAGAAGGACTATAATACAAGATTTCATGGCATAGAGCAGAGCAAGTTTGCCCACAGATAATATCTCAGATGTGGGTGCGTGATACAATTTTGTTTCATTTAAAATCAAACATGCACCCATTTAGAGACATGAGTTTGGCGATGATAAAAGTGTCAAAGTAGTATCTGCATGGCTGAATCAAAAACTTTTTAAAGGCATTTTTGTATGCTTTATCCTGTTGCCCTGTTTGCAGGAAGTGTGCAATGACTGTAACCAAGGTACATATCGACTGAAAGTATAACATCGAGTTCAAAAATAATCTCGAACAAAAGAGCAACCACGTCAGTTTAGTTGCACTAACATGTCAATGATATCAAGTGTTTGTTATAATCTCGATGTCTCCAGGATTATCCCCATCTCGAGCTGTTGGGTTGCACTATTTTCTTAAATTTTCTTATTTCTAGACTGAGACCCCTGAACCTGGGCTTACACTTTAGTATTAGCTAATCTTAAGCCTGATGTGAGGATTGTTAGCTCTGCAAGAAAATAATCTTGACATTGGGATTAGCTGAAACTGAGGATTAGTGCTTTAGGGCTTCACACTTTGAAAATCTTATGACCTGGGTAACCAGTCTTCCCAGTACTCATGTTACCCAGGTATTTTGCTTACCCAACCTGAGTACTATATTTAAGTATACTTGAGCATTGGAGTATATAAGTGTTTTACCCATAGAATATCTTGATAGAAATTCAGGTAAACAGGTCACCCGAATACCTAGGTAGCACTTAGGTTTCATTTTGAAATTGACCTGGGTAGATATACCCAGGTATCCCAAATACCTGGGTACTTAGTATCAGACTACCCCATGGGGAGGGGTATGATGAGGGTATTACCCCTGCCTAAAGTCCTAAAAATTCATCACTAGTTGCCTAATTTTGAGACAGAATGACGTGTTTAGTAGACATTTATAGCTACACTACCCTTCCAAAGTTTCAACTTTAACCCTACCTAAAAAATCTGACCTTGGGGACCTCTGCTTAGTATGAAACACGGCCGAGGATCAGTAATTTAATCCAGACGTTCAGATTATTCGCAGATTGGGTTAGTCCAACTAATCATAGTGTAATGTACATGCTAGCACAGTGCTGTAAATATATAGTGTACAATATTATTTGATTTTGTAATTTATCGTCTCAAGGGTGTCTGGGATTCACACCCAAACATTCCTGTAAAATTATGTGAAGTACTTTATTTTGATCCTTCCACACCCCAGTAGCCGCTATTGACCCAATTAAGACGCCCCAATTAATTTGCACAATGGCAGCTGGTCCCCTAGAATCTACATTAAAATACACATTCCACAGCTACCGTAATTCCTCATAATAATCGTAAACAACACCTGCACACAGTAAAAAGTAAAAGCCCCACCAGACAGTAGTCTCAAGTGCAACGGTAGTGATGGTCCCACAAAACATGTGTATACATAGGAAATAGATACAGAAGCAGGCACAGAAGCACAGAGGTGTGGCTAAGCCCACCATAAAAAGCAAGCATAGGGAAAACACGAAAAGCATACAGTACTAGGAAAGCATTGGAAGGCATGGCCAAATTGGTGAGAATAATGAAGCAAGAAGCAGTGATTGGTGGAAGAAGATGGACTGAAGCAAGACCTCCCACGACGCCCAGGGAGTGGCCACAGAAGCATATTTAAACAGAAGCAAAGCATGATTCCATCAGAATTTTCGATTTTAGTTTTATTTGCAAGTGTGTTCCCCGTAAAAGCGTGATTTTTCAAAAGCAGTTAAACCGAGTTGTGTTATTTGCAAGCAATCGTTTTGTATTTTATATCGATTAGCAAGCGATCATCGAGTCTGCGTTTAGTTGACCACCATTATATTCATACTCCACGTCCCAATTGTCAGTCGCACTGTTCTCCTTTGGATCAAGTAAAGTATCACTCAGAACTGGTCATTACAATAGGTTTTTTATAGTGCTCAATGACGCTTTTTCAATCACAGACATAAGTTCAGGGAAACAAAATGACTATAATATGCCAGTGGCTCACTATTTTTTAGCTGAAGTTGGAGGCATATATTCGGATCAGTCCGGACTCACAATGCTATATTGCTATTGGTTCAGTATTTCTCTGCATTTGAGTGAAGTCAATCATTAGCTTGCATATAATTTTCACTCAGAAAATTTTTTCTGTGGTTGATACAATGTTATGGGAATACAAAATGCATGAAGTTGCAGAATATACTTTTCCGCAGACATGAAAATTTTTTTATTGAGAAAGAATAAAAATACAATATTACAAAAGTCGATTTTTCAAACCTCAACTCTAGTTTTCAAAAATTCAGGTCAATCCTTATCTAGCTTGGCAAGCAAGTATATTCTTCTTTTTTCTGCCCCATCGGAGCATTTTCTATAGTCTGTTTTTTTTCAAATGAGCCTCGGCGGAGCGCAAGATTCTCAGGCATATGAAAATCTGCGCGTAGGCCAGTTGTTGTTTCCATACGCAGTCGACTGTAGTCAGGAAAAAAACTAAATTTTTATTTTGCAGCGAATTTGCGATTCGCCGTCACTATTTTGTTTTCCCTCAAATGGAGTCTTTTCAGGAGAAAAATTTCGAAATGAGGAAAAAAATTTTGGGTATGGTTCTCATTGTGGAAAAAATTTTAGGGAACTTTAAACCAAAAAGATGCGTTTTTTTGGTGAACTTTAAAAGGTCAAAATCTCAAAATTTTCAGGCGCTTCGCGCCGGTCATGGGTGATAACTATATTCTATCAGGCGCGGCCGTTAGCATATCTACTTCGACTTACTAATTAATGCTCAACAGTTTCTATCAATCAAGTTAGCTCGTTTCATTTTCTAATCGTTTACAGTCAGTTATGCCGCCGAAAATAGAGATTTTTCATCAATTTTTTCTCTCGATGATTGGAATCGGGTAAAATTTTTTTTTACCCTCCGTTTATACCATAAATAGTTATTTCTTAATTATCACAGGTAAAATGGAAGCGCGGAAAGAAAAAATGACTTTGAACGTTGAAAAATTGAAAAATTTTAGAACCATAATTTGTTCGTAAGCTTTGATAAATTTGGCCGAAAAGCCATGAGTCAGAAGCAGTGTTTTTTTGCACTGTTCAAAATCCTTTCCACTCGTGAAAAACTTTTTTCCAGTTTTTTGCACCGTGCAAAAAAATATTTATTTAATGTGGAAAAAAATTTGGTGTTTTCATACAGAAAAGAAGCATTTTAGTGCATTTTAGTAGGTCCAAATCTGAAAATTTTCCAGTGCCTCGCGCTGCTTATAGCTTTAATAATCATTATTATTTATTGTCAAGCTCAGGTGCGGGCGGCTTTTAGCATGTCTACCTTCACTTATCACTAATTTTTAATAGTTTTCATCGTCTTAAACGTATATTTCATGTCTATATTTCATGTCTTTCATGTTCAATATTATATCATTATATTTAATGAAGATCCCCATTTTTCCTTCATAAATTTTTTGAGAAAGATCAACACATCAACTTGGTGCATTTTAGAACGTCATAATCCCAAAATTTTCTAGCGCTTCGCGCGGGTTATAACTTCAATAATCATTAATATATATTACATAGCTCAGACGCGGCTTTCAGAATGTCTAGCTTCACCTATCATTTAATGTATAATAGTTTTAAATGGTAATCTTCAATATTATCTTTGATATTTAATGAAGATTCACAATTTTTCCTTGAAACATTTTTTGAGAAAGATCAATATGTCAAGTCTCTAAACTTTTTGAAGCGATTATTCCTTTCTTAACGTAAAATCAAATCAGAAGCTTCATGGAAGTAGTTTTCAGAAATCTCTACTCTTCCACTTATATCTTTTCGGCCAAGTTTATGAGAGTCAACGAATGAATTACTGGTTTTAAAATTTTTCAAATAATAAAATTCTAAAAATTACGACTTTTGAACACAAAATTTGAATCTAATTCCTGACATAAATGTTTGGAAAATTGATTTTGTTGCGCCGTCGAATGTCAATATACGGAAAATTTTTCCCGCGCTTCGCGCGGGAAAGATTGACATCTTTTTTGAGCTTTCACTGATCATCATAGAGGACTTGACCATCTTTATTGTATAATGCAAATTCATTATGCTATTAGACAGTTTTCTAAAAAATTTGTTCCACAATGCTTGTAAATTAGACTTGAAACTAGAAAATTTCAGTTTTTTGCTCAATTTTAATGTTTGTTGTTATAAATAAAATTTGAAAATCACACTGCTTCGGCCATGACGTAGAATAACACAGGTTACTTATGTACACTTATTTTTACTATGTACATATTGTACAAATTAAATATTGGCTGCTGTTTGTACATGTGCAAATGGGTCATGTACGAAAAAACCCCTGTTTATAGTACAAAAAAATTTTTTGGGCGTGCAAAACTCCTTTGGCGATTTTTTTGCACCATGCAAAACAGCTCATGCAGAAAAAACACTGGTCAGAAGTGTAGAAATTTTCTAAAAATACTTCCATGAAGCTTTTGAATTGAATTTACGTTAAGAAAGGAACAAATGTCTCAAAAATTTTAGAAAGTTGATGTCTTGATCTTTCTCAAAAGGTCTATGAAGGAAAAAATGTGGATCTTCAATAAATATGAAGATATAATATTCAAGATTGTCAATTAAACATGAAATAATACGTTTATGATGATGAAAACTATTAAAGATTGAATGGTAAGTGAAGGTAGACATGCTAGAAGCCGCACCTGAGCTTGGTAAATAATTGTTATGACCAGCGTGGAGCACCGAAAAATTTTGAGATTTGGACTTCCTAAAATGCATCGAAATACATCTTTTCAATATGAAAACCCCAAATTTTTTTGCCCAATCGTTGTTGAGGGAGCTTCTCCGACTGCCCCAATTACAGGTATTCTGCCCCATGCTTTGTACTCGTGTTTAGGACAATTATTATTATCTACTTATGGCCATACCTGTACTTTGGGGTGGGTTAGGGGGGACCCCCCCAACTTGGCCAACCCTGTACCCAAAATCATCCAACCCCCAACCCCTCTTTTTCTACCCCCCTCCCAAATTTCGGATTTACCCCCCCCCCCCCAACTGGTCGGAGGTCTTACAGGTATGCTTGTGGCCGAAGGTTCATATGAGCTAATTACCATTATTCAATTGACATTTGATTGGTCTAATGCATCTGTATTTTATATCATTCAGGGCAGGAAAAATCCCAGTTATCAAAGTGATGACTTTTGGGCTTTTTTCAGGATTTTTTGGGTTTGTGAAAATAATGCTGAATTGTGATGTTGATCCACTGTTTCTGAACAGAACATGTGAGAATAGTATGTTTCTCTCCAGCGTTTTGGTGCTCGAGACATTTGGATCGGCTCGGAAGATTCAAAAATCTGGAAAATGTGAAGGTGATTTCTGTGGAAATTCGAATTGTCAATGTTATGCATTTCGCTGGTATACTAATCTGAATTAACAATTAGCAGTTACTCAGTCTTATTCAGAATTGAACTTTCAGAAGTATTATGTCGTTTTGACTGCAAATGCCATGATTACAACTGGGAACTCTGAATTTAGAGTCCAAAAAAACATTGTCTGACAAGAAAATGTAGAAATATCTGTACTTTGTCCAAGAATCTTCTGGAGCCATTTTTCTGCAGACCTGTCGAAAAATCAAAAATTAAGGCAAATATATGTTTGACCTTATTCACCTGTGATCGTAAAATCCTTAAGGTCCGAATATTTTTGAAAACCAAGGCTGTTATGGTACAGGATAACATTATTTGACTACTTTGAGCAGAACGCAAAGAGCAGGTCGGAGCATTTTTTTACCAAAACAATGACTGTAAAAATGTAGATTCACCATTGATCCCCAACAGGGCTGTGTACAAGGGGGGTTGGGGCGGCCGCCCCCCCCCCCCCATTGAGGCAGAATGCACACAGTGTATCATGTAAAATCAACATTTTCTGGGACTGTTTAGTGAAAAAAATTTAGTCTGCCCCCCATGAAAAAATCCTGCGCACAGCCCTGATCCCCAATATTGTTCTCTATTTGCAGTTTTTTCCCGCTTTTTCCAGAATAATCTAGAGTTCCAGACTACAAAAACGTATTTTCAATTCAATTTTCTTGGATGGCTCAAGATTTGACAATATGTGACCTTATTTTCGGTCGAATAATCCCATGTTTTCGTGAACTGTTCAATTCTTGATGTTTTTTACAACATTCAGTTCTGAAATTTCGCACGGAAGAGACTTTCCTTAAAAAATGGCTATGCATACACCTCAGGGTCCACGTCCCCATAGCCGGGCATGACAACCTCTTTTGAGGCTGGCATGGCAGATGGAGGTGATTTCTTGCTTTACTATTAACCTCTGATGTGAATAAATGTCAAGGTTTATGGATTAACACGAATCATCACTTCAACACATCAAAGTTACGACATATTTCTGATGCAGATTTTTTAACGAATTTTGGCATACACATGTTGATTACTGTAGAGGGGTCTATTTTGAGAATGAAGTAACCACCAGGTCCTGTATTCATAGGAGGTGCCATCCGTAAGCCAAGCTGAATTTTGTATCCATAGGTTATTTGTACATTTTTTCTATTTCTATTTTTCCCTGTCTCTTGATAGTTGTATTGCTTTTTGTTTTCTGACAAAAATTCTCCATTTAAATGGAAAAAACAAAACAAGGGGTTTTTGGAAGTTGAAATAATTTTTTGAGTATTTAAGGTTCGAGGATCGCTAATAAATGAGCTAATGAATTAATGAATGAGTTTTTAATTTTGTTGAGTCATAAGAAGAATTATGTACAACATAGGCGATAGGCTATCTTCTATAAAAGTGATGAGCTGTCTCTTCTCACAGAATGCTTGATAAACTTCCAGGAATGCCAGAAAGTGATTCATCTTCCATTCACTAGGATTTTTTCAGTGACAAATAATAATGCTATATTGTTAATACGAATTTTTTGAACATTTTTTCTAGATGTTTTAAGTTACGGTGGCTTTTCTGCTAAAGGTTTATACTACACAATTTTGATCCCAGTATATTTAGCCAGCTAGGGTAATAAGCTAAGTTTGTGGGCTAAAAGTCAACGAATTCAAACCGAATTTTCAACCTTATACTACTCATGAATACGGATTTGCCCACATTTAAATCTTATAGACTCAAGTATTCATCTGTTATGAATACAACTAAAGAATGACCATAGGAAAAATGTCATTGAAACAGATTTGCTACTGATCGCCATTGTACCAAACCATTTTATGTAAGGTAGTGCAGAGCAGGTTCATAGTTGGTAATAATGTTGATAACATCATAATAAGTGACAGTTGAGCGAAGGCTGCAATTGCTGGCGCAATATGGAAGTTCAAATAGTTGCAAAAGTAAGTAATTGTCCATGTAGATGGGTTTTCTATCCAAGACTTTAATATCATGTATGTCATAAGTTGTTGATCAAAATTTGAAAACTTCATACATTATGCAAAAATTAAAGCTTTCTCACATTCTGATGAACTGAAAAATCTAGTGGGAGTGGAATCTGGGTGGTCATCTAGGATACTGCCTAGGGCCAACATGTAGTCTGCCCAGGTCAAGCGCACTGCTAAAAACATGCATGGCTGCCAACCATATGACATCTGACACTACATAAGATTTGACAATTAATACTGCTATTATGGCTAACCTATTGGGCTTGTCCTATGGGATCTTTTGAAATATCAATTCTTTTGCAGAATGTGCCAGTTTTCAGTTAAGAATAGGATCAAAGAAGTAACCTTTTCAGTCTATTGCACCATGAATAAATTTTATTCCACTTGAAATATTTTTAAACCATTTGTGTTGCAGCTGCCATGGACGATAATGATGAAGACAGTCGATCGATCAGAGTGGAATATACGATATTTTTGATAACACCTGGCGTCATACTTAAGAAGCACTCAATGATTCATATTTAGATATTTTTTGCATATTTTCTTGCATGAATATTCGGTCAATCTATTTATAAGTTAAAATATCGATTTCCTAATAAATCACAATATGAATCCTATAGTTTCATTCAGAATATATAGTCAGTATAAAGGCAACCATGGAAAAAGCAAAAAATTTGCATAGAAAGAAAGTGAAACAATGAAAACCGACTTGCATTTGTTTTTGGCACCATTTTGATTGAAAATATTGATTGTTTGCTTTTTTTGGTATTATCAACTTGTATGTTATTAATTTGTATATGTTTTCATTAAGAACTCGGGGTCCCTTATCATCTGCCAGATTTTTTCTGAGCTTCCATTTGAAGTCTTGAGCAGTGTTGCTCCCACAGATTTTGTTCTTAGGTCTTCATATTCATGGTTCAAAAACCTGTAGCATCACTGTGCATATGGTCTCATGGGCGTATTGAGTTGAGCACATAGGATTTACACTGTACCATGTTTTGATCTGGTGACACATTAATAATTTCTGAGGTGGACACGACTTGAGCTAATCGGAAAATCATGTGATGTCCGTCCGTCTTGAAATGTGGACAGCAAGTACTATTTCTTATTTTCGCGATTTTCTGATAGAGCATAATGTCACGCTGGACTGAAAATTTGAATGTGCAATAATTTATGAGTAAAACATCTCAATGCAAAAGCTCGTATAAAGATTCTGATGATTTTTGGGAGCAATTGAAAATTACTCATTTATAGCGAAGCACTAATTCGATGACATTCACAAACTTAAAAACAGTGTTCCACGATTGTCAGGACACCAGTGATATTTTGGAGAAAATGCACACTCGAGTCTCTCAAGGTTATGCTTTGATTCAATGTTAATGATGATTGGCATTTTGGGCAACAAAATTATCTCCATTGAAAAAATGTTTTGGTCAGAACAAGGTCGAGGGGAGTCATAATTCGTTGAGCATCAAGTCTCAAAAGCCAGAAGTTGGAAATTTGTTTTATTTGGATTCCAGAAATGGCAAACAATTCGAGAGGTAAAAGACGATTATCCGAAGATTTACAAACATGTAGCAGCAACAATTACGAACAATTCAAAATTAATCTTCTTTCCGATTTATCTAAAATACAAGATAAACTCGATAATAAACATTTAAATGAACAAAGTAAGATGATAATCCGGAATGTTTATCGTTATTTTCAATGTGAAAAGGAAGTTGGCAGCACTTTGATCGACCACGAAAAAGCAAAAGATCGTTGTATAGAGGCCACTGGTGTAACACGTGCTACATTAACAAGAATTCTGAAGCCAAATCCAAGTAAACATGTCTGAAGCAGCCTCTATGAAGCCCTATTATGTCTACTCCAGCCAGAACAGATCTGAGATGCAGATTGTCATAAATCAGTAATATTAAAATAACTGCTATAAATTAATCTGGAAATCATAACAGAAAACTGAACAGCTCGTATGAATCGCCAATTTTTGTCATTTTGTCTATATTTTTAAAAATATTCCAAAACATCAAAGTCCAGAAGTCAGGGTGAGCAATGGTTTTCTAAAATAAAATTCTGACTTTTCCCACTCATTTTTCCATGATTCTCCACATTTTTTCAGAGCTAAAGCCATCAGTAATTCATACATAAAATGACAAGTGTGTACCAAAAGCTGTAAATGCAGACTGTAAATGAGAGTAAGCTGAACAATTTTTTTCTGAGAACAAAGTATTTCATCTTACCAATTGTCATTTTACAAAAAAATTTTCATTTTACGTTTCTACTCTTTCATGATTAATTACTCCCACATTTCTTCATTTCAGTTCAATAAATAATAAAGTTAAGAAAACTTCATTTTTCAGTCTGCCTATGTATTACATAGTGAGGAAAAGTAAGAATGAAATTAGCCGAAAGGTTGGAATCTCAATTACTCTTGAAAGAAAGTTAAATATTGGTTAGCAGTTTTTTTTGTACGAACATCCTCCCATATACGTACAACAACCAAAAAATCTTCTATTGAAGAAAAAAGTTTTTTGTAGGCTATAAAATCAAAATTTTGTATGTATTTTAGCACAAAAATTCTTGCCAATAGCAATTGAATTCATGTCATTCATAGCATAAAAGTACATGGTACTACAAAATGCAGGTTTTTATGCCTCTTATTGAATCAGTGTGTAGAGCTGGGAAATTTTGTAAGTACTGACATTCTAAAAGGCCGGAAAATCAAAACTCAGTCAAGAACAACGAAGTTCGAATTTTATGATCAAAAATGTATTTTTATCATTTTATACATTTAAAAAATATTCTCACACTTTCCTAAGTTTGAAAATCTATAAGTCAAAAGTTGAAATTACAGTTGAAAATTACTTCATCATGAAAATTACTTCATCGGACATGGTCAATGTGCTGATACGTCAAATCAATCAGGTCGAGTTGTCAACCAGTTAGAAAACAAACAAATCAGCTAGGAACCTACATTTTTTGAGAAATTTGAGCGAAATAGATAAGTTTGTATCAAAATATTCTCACACTTTCCTAAGTTTGAAAATCTATAAGTCAAAAGTTGAAATTACAGTTGAAAATTACTTTCAAGATGCTTTTGAATTTAAATTCAAACTCGGCTTTATGTTCAAAAGTATAGTTAAATAAAGCTTGGGAGAATTCAGATTTTGAATATCTAAAATGTACTTTATGATGTAAAACGTAAGAAAAACTTTTGGTAGGTATTGACTGCCAATTTTTTCTCTAAAAAGCACTGTATTATAAGAATCCTCATAGATTCACTGACTTTTCCAGGTTTTCCAGGCATAATTTTTTCCTCGAGACTTTGCCATGTTTTCCAGATCTGTTTTGAAGTTTTCTAAATTGAGTTCCTAGATTTTTCATGGCATGACCTTTTTCCCTGCCTTTTCCAGGTCTACAGGTTTGCTGGACATTCTGAGGAAAGCAGGAGAGCACCTCCATCTGCCATGCCAGCCTCAAGAGAGGTTGCCATGCCCGGCTATGGGGACGTGGACCCTGAGGTGTATGCATAGCCATCTTTAATGAGAGAGTCTCACTAGTTGCAAATAATGTGAATGAACAGCATACAGAATGTTTGTATTCACTCATGACTTGACTCTTTTGGAAAAATGTTCTGCTTAACAAATAATAGCTAGGTTAACTAACCTTTACCATGGAGGTTCATGACATTTTGATGTATTTATGGGAATAACAATCATATTTTTTTCAAAAGGCAAATGATTGTTCAAAAAACGTCATCGAAAAATTGACATAAGCCCTTCAGATTCTGAAGCAATTCGAAGAATAATGCACCGATTTTACAGAGAAAATCAACCTGTGAATTTAAAACAGATCAATGAAGAGGTAAAAAAATGGACTGACTTGCGAGTCTGCTCCTCGACATTGTGGCATATCTTCGGGCAAATCGGATTTCGGTATCAAAATCGCATAAGCTGCCTTCATGTCTACGAAAAACCAGAAATTATGCAAAAACGTGACAATTATATTCGAGAAATAACGAAATTTCGTGGCGAAAATCGGAAAATTTATTATCAAGATGAAACTTGGATCAATGCTGGATATGTCGCAAAAAAAGGGTGGATTGACACTAACATTGAAAAAGATTTACGGGACATTATCCATCCCAGTTCCTCGTTAACCTTAGGCTACAAAGATCCATCTGGTGAGGAATGACAGCAGTTAAAACCCTACTTTTTTGTAAAAATGAACCCACCCTTTTAACAATTTTTGTCATTTATCTTTGATCTCTACTTCGATAATTTTATGATGCAATTACATTAAATCAAAGAAAATACATGTTCTTCCTTGTCATAAGGACCATGTGCTTCCCTGATGATAAAATTTGATGAATACATATTGGTTATATTGCAGCTCTATTAATCAAATATTTTTCAACTCCTATTTTTTGAAAGGCAAGGGTCAACGTCTCATAATTTCCCACGTCGGCAGTGAAGATGGTTTCTTAGAAAATGGTGCCGACATTTTCATTTCTGGAAAAAAAGCCGACTATCACCATGATATGAATGCCGATCACTATGAACAACATCTGAAGTCTTTACTTCCTAAAATCGAAAATTCCGTGCTTGTTCTGGACAATGCATCTTACCGTTCCCGACTACTTGAAAAAGTTAGTTTAAGGTTACAAAACTATTGGGTAGTAACTATGTAAGTGACTAACTTTTCGACCAAACAGCATCTAGAACAAGATTTTATTATCAATTTGCAATCTTTAACACAAAAATATGATTATTTCATCAATGAGCAGATCATCCTGTTTCACAAAGTCAGAATCAGAGGAACAGTGACTCAAAATCTTGCTGCATAGTCTTTCATCATTCTTTACCTCTGAACATACTCATACAGCTGGAACTTACCATCTAGGTACCCACAAACTCATCGAAGAAAAGTGATATCGTTGATTGGCTAAATCGTAAACGAATTCCCCACGATCCTATAATGAAAAAAGCAAATCTAATGAAAATTGTCAAATCAAATCAAGCAGGACAATTGAAAGTGATGAGTCTAGAAGAAATGGCGAAACCATTCAACATTCAGATTTTACGACTACCGCCATACCACTGAGAGCTAAACCCTATAGAACTAATATGGGCTCAATTAAAAGGCAACATAGCCCGTCGAAATACCACTTTTAAAATTTCTGATGTTAAGCAATTAGTTTTGGAGGAAATCACGAAAATTGATCATACTGCCTGGTCTAAAGCCATTGGGCACGTCATCAAAATTGAAAAAGAATATTCACAAAACTTGCTTCCATTGATTAAAGTAAGATCTTACAAAAGTCTGAAGTAATGTTCATGCAGCATGCTGCATGCACATCTGTAAGACCTTAGGTCACCTAACAGAACAGCTACTGGATTTTGTAAAAATTAATCCTGTTCAGCCCAAAATCCACCGTTTTTTGTATACATAAAACCCTGATAAAGATGTATATAGAACCATGCATGTAACAGAACTCTGAGGCCTGGTAGGGGAAGTCAGTGACTTTTTTGGGATGTGGGTATCAATTGACTAAAATTTTAGGGAAATCTGAGGAAAAATAATTAAATTTTTTCACAAAAGCATGAAAAATTGATATCTTTGACTGATGGGAGTCGTATAGCCAGCATGATTGGCAAATCTTGGATGGTCACCATATAACTGATGATTTCTGTGAGGAGTTCTTATGACACCTAGCCCCAATTACATGTACATATTAACAGAGCAGCAGCCCCAAGTTTAGGTAACCTGTCCGCCATTCTGAGCTCAATTACATATTTCTTTACACATCTTTTCTGAAAAAAATAGAATAACTGATGTTGTATTTTTTCAGGTTCATCCAGTAGTAATTGACATCAATGATTCTGACCTGGAATCAGAATCCGGTTTATGTTTGATGTCGTCGGACAATGACGATGGAGATAGCAGCGATGAATTTTAATTTTTTATATAAACATATTCAAACCACTATCATATTTTTATGTATTTTTAGGCCGAAAATGCATATTTTTCAAACAGAAAATTCAAGCTTGATGAATTTCCACAAGTATTTTTCTCATCTTTTCATTTCTTTTTGAAATCAAATTGTATTATTTCTTATTTAGAATTACTTGATTCTTAAACATATGATGTTTGCATGCATGTAACAGAGGCTATCGTAGTACAGAGCTATGAACACTGCACAACCACCTGTCACAACAAATCATAGCATTCTTGGCCACTGCAATAGCATTGTAGACTAGAAGGTGAACTATTAGCTTGGTTGACCGAAAAATAATTCATATTTTGTCTTGAGATACGCACAACTCTGAATAAAATTGATAAAAAATTCAATCTACTGGATAATGTCCTTGATCAGCTAGAGCTAGCTAGTTGTTACATGCATGCTAACCCTTTTGTGGTGATATTAAACGTAGTATTTTCTTGATTCTATGTTTTCTTACTGCATATTGTGTAGATTGACCACCATTTGCTATGTCCATGTAGGCTGACCACCATTCGCTATGTCCATCATCTCGTGTCTTTAATAATGATGGCAATTTTGAATCAATGACCAGCAATTATACACGTAATTTCTGTAAACATGTCAAAGAGCCTGTTTACATTACACATTAAATCTCATCCATTTACTTGATGATTGGTCAATGTACAATCAGCTGCTTTCAAGGACAACTTTGATAGGATTGAAAATCTAAGAGGAAAATGACATAATGCATTTATGCAAAGTTAAATTAACACTACTACACACTGATAAGAAAAATTTGGAAGTTGTTCGACATTGCAGTCAATTATAATTTAAATTTCATGATTTGTCTACAGAAACTTACAGGGTCTTTCTGCATGCCTTCATCTGCACCATGTGGAAGTGAACCAAAATTCTGCACACAATTTTTTTCTTTCCAACTTTAAATAATTTGAAAAATGCATGAAATGAGTGAAAATTGTAGATTACCAATAATATGCATCGATTTTCCCACATCAACATTATTTTAGAATGATTAAGCAAAAAATAGTAGCTGCTGGCATCTCTGTGATTAGAGCTGATGATGTGTACATTTCAATTCATTAAATTTTTAGATTTTGATATTCTAGAATGCTGAAAAATTAGTCTTTTCAACCCTTATCCCTGTGATGAAAGCCTTACATTTTGGGCCAGAAATGTGTATTTATCATTTCCCAATGAAAAAATTTGTGTTCAGAATGTTCAAAAACTTCAAGTGAGAGAAATAATTTATGAATATCCGCAAAGAAATCTCAATGTCCAACAAAATTTAAACTGAATAATGAAGATTACTGATTGATAAATAAGATGAGAAATCTTAAATCATGAAAACTATGAACGTTTAACTTTCAGGAGAATTTTGGAACATATAAACTTATGCAATGCTGGAAAATGTATTCTATAGATAATTTCTAATATTCTTGGTTTAGATTTTCAGTTGAAAAATGATGGTATCAGAAAAATGTATGAAAAAATGTGGGAAAAATCAACAAATTCATGTCATCAATGTCATCAGAGTAATAAGCTACGAGGATCTAGATTTCGTATTAAAAAAATCCACTATTCGTGATCCCAACAGAAATATCTGTATAATTCACATGTGAAATCGGCGAGCACATACAGAGACATATAAATTATTTATGATTTAAGGTTTAACTTTTAAGCCCAATGATGTTCTGACTTGAGCAGTGAGATGATGTTATTAAACAGCAAATCAGCTAGAAAATCAGCTTGATGTCAAGTCAACTAGTTTTATAAATTTGGAAAAAACAGTGACAAATCGTAAAAACAATTCCAGCACAATGGGTTGACATTTTCTCTGAATGTTGATACTCTAGTACGCTGGAAAATGAATCTCTCCAACATGTATTTCCTGGATGATATAATTTTTTCAATTTAATCACTTTCCACATTCATACGGAGCCGAAAAATCATTGAATGTATGCAAAAATTCCAGAATCAGACAAGCAACCAAAAATTTGGATTATTTCACAAAATTAGAATACTTTTAAACACTGCACTAAGAGCGTTGGAAAGATTGAAAAAATATTGATTTTTGTCAAAATCTCAGACACAATATTAAAGATCATTGATTAAACAATGAACTGAGACAGTCTGGGGGACGACAACTATGACATGTCAACTAGTGTGTGGAGTAGACACGCTAAGCGTCAAACCTGAGCTGGATTATAACAAACAATGGTCACTATAATGATTTGACCTTCTAAAATGCACCAAAATAATCGTCAATTTTCCAAACTTTTCTAGGGATTTGGCGATGGAGCCCAAAATATTGCTCACATTTCCAGATTTTATTGCCAAACACCGCGACTTTGCCAATAAAAAACAGTAATATAGGGTATTTAACATTAGCTTCCTTCCTGAACATTCAGACCACATTGCATATGTCATCTGATTTCAGCACTTTGAATTTAATTTACGTTAAAGCGTTTCTCGCAAGCAACTATTGGTAAAATAGAAACTTCCACTACTTTAACATCCAAGACACTATTGTTTACCAAAAAATCAACAATTTCCAAATGCTTCCGGAGCAATGCCCCTCAAATAGTCCTTCGAGGAAATGAATTAGGAAATGAGGAAACAAATTTTGGGAATGAATCTCATTGTGGAAAAAATTTAGAGAAATTCGAAAACGAAAAGATGCATTTTGGTGACTTCAACAGGTCAAAATCTCAAAATTTTTTGGCGCAGCGCCAGTCACGTTAACAGTCAATATTTCGCTGACATTTGAGATTTTTCATCAATTCTCTCAATTTTTTCTCTCAGAGCTTGGAATTTTTCAAACGTTTTTTTGGATTTATAGACGATGAAGATAGAGCACATCATTCCAGAATGCAATTTTAGAACTTTTATTCAGGAATATTTGTTGCAAAGATTCATTTTCCAGCGTCTTGGAATGTAAAAACTCGAAAATTTTTCCAGCGCTTCGCGCCCGAATGTGGAACAAATTACACTGCACTAGTCTGATTTTCATTAAATTCTTAAAGTTTTGAAGATTCATTTTCCAGCCTTTTAGAAAGTGAAAATTCGAAAAAATTTTCGGCGCTCCGCGGAGGACTAAGAAATAAAAGTGTTAATAGCAGATAAATTCATGAGTACTCTATCCTTTGCTTATGCTTTGCGCTCCTGTAGAACACCAATATATTATTCATTAGCTCAATTTGGCTGACCTGACCAGGGTTTTTTTTGCACAGCATGCATGCACATAGGGCGGGGGGTAAACTCACATACCGGAGACCCTGGCCACCCTCATCCCTGGCCAAAAAAATCGTCAAAACACCCCCCTGAGCTTCTTTCAACACAGCTTTTTTCATGATTTTTGTGCATATTTTGTATGAAAAACAGGCTTTTTTTTATTTGCTCACCCACCCCCTACTCCCCTGGAAAAAAGGTCTATGGACACCCCCTGGAAAATTCTTGCCGTGCATGTCTGTTGCACAGGCCGAGTTACAATGTGCAACTTTTGGTTGTTTTTGGTTGCTCACTCTTAAAGCGATAAATTTGTTTAAATATATGGGAAAAACCATCGTAAACTAGTTTTCTTAACATTTCATTTGATCTGCGACGGTTTTAGGCATTTAAAACCCAATTTTCTGAGTTTTGGATATCAAATGAAAAGGTTAATATGAGTAGACTAGAGTAATTAGTTCGGCGCTTAGCGCCGAAAATTTTTTTCTGGATTTCAATATTCTAGAATGCTGGAAAATGAATCTTTTCACCTCATATTTCTAAGACAGATGGTTTGATTTCTTGGTGAATTTAATAAATTATCGGTTGGACAAACTGAAATTGAAAAACTAGGCAAGCGACGAAGAATTTGGATCTTTCAACCGGCAAAAATTTCAAGCATTGTCTTACACTCAAAATGTTTTAACCACATGAAAATCAAAATTCAAAATTTTTGAGAAGACCGCAAACAATTTTAGGAAAATTATTGAGAAAAATTTTAGTTTTCATCAAATATGTCAAAAAACAATACAGAATCAAACATTTATCCATAATATGATGATAATCAGAACCTATAAGCACTAACTAGAATGACCTTCCCTAACGGCACACTAGAATTATATAAAAAATTATAAATGGATGTAAACCCAGCGCGAAGCGCCGGAAAATTTCAACTTTTTTCCATTTTAGAATTGGGTTTTCTGTCCGGACATTAGGCATGTCCGGACAAAAAACCCAACTACCTTATCAAAAGAGCTGTCAGGGCTCAAGATGCAATGTGCAATTTAGCAGAAAAAATTTGGTTGCACAGCCCGAAATTCGGTTGCTGTGTGCAAAAAAACCCTGAACCTGAACCTGACTAAAATTTTCTCTTTTCCTCATTTTTGCAGGTTACTGACTCCAAAATCATCACAATGTTTGAGTATGCTCCCAAAATGCAGAAAAAACATCCCTGACCACATTATAAACTTTTTTAAAAATTTGGAAAATGAGGAAACAAATTTTGGGTTTCGTGGAAAAAATCTTCGAGGAAAAAAACGGTGTTCCGGACGGAGGACAGTTGGCACGAATCAAGGCGCGACATCTGTCGAGCCTCAGAGTTGAGGAATTTGGGTGTCAACAATTCCCGGTGGAACCGAACCCTTGAGGCCTGTAAATATGAGCAGGCACGGACAATTCATCAGAGCGGCGAATCGTGAATTCGCTGCAAAATAAAAATTCAGTTTTCTTTCCTGACTACAGTCGACGGCGTATGGAAACAACAACTGGCCTACGTGCAGATTTTTATATGCCTGAGAATCTTGCGCTCCGCCGAGGCTCATTTGAAAAAAAATAGGCTATAGTACACGTGTGGCGCCAGTACTTTCATAGAAAGTACCCACAATACCTGTTTTTTTGTTTTTTCTACTTTTTCCTGGTATAGTTGTGATCCCAAGTGGATTCTTTCTTCATCAGCCTTTTCGTTCTTTTAATTGGTGAAGGATCAGCACCCAATTCTCTATATCTTCCAGCTTGAACATATCTACACACAGCATAATGCACAGAATGCATAGGAATTTTCCCACATAAGTTGCGAGGCTCCATTGCAGAGAATGAATGTTTCAGCTTTCTATATGATATATTTATACCAGTGGGTAGTACTGTAATTGAAATATACTAACACTTGCTCATCAAGTTCAAAAATTGACAAGTAACTCTTTGAAGTTCTTCTCCAGTTCACCGTAGGTCTTTGCTCCTGTAATAATAATTTTACCATTGTGAAAAATCAATGCACATAAGCCGCGCTTGTTAATTGTATATTTAAGTGCAGGAAATAATTCGGGAGAATAATCACATTGACCCCTATGAGTGTTATAGAATTCCTCAACATTTATACAGTGATCTAGGGCATATGACCCAACAACATTGCACATTTTAAATTTCCTGGGTCTTGGCTGATAACCGAGTTTGAGCAGTATTTCTGCTGCATAATCTATACTTTTCACAGCCTGCTGAATTGCCTTAATGCCCACGCATATGAGCTTCCCATTTTCGTACAATAGTAGACAACATTTTGGATCATGGAGGTGCCAAATCAGTGACCTGAATTTTCCCATAGTCAGTTTAGAGCCATCCAATTTTTTAACAAGTGAGTCCAAATTGAGTCGACAGCCAAGTTCAGCTGTGACAGTAATGTTTTGTACTTGCATTTTTAGAATAAACTTCGCTTTCTAAAGTGTAACTTCACAATTGTTTTACCAGTGACAAATTTTATAGGTTTGTCTTGATCTGTTCTAATTGAAATTTCGATAGAATCGATATCTTTTACGAGTACAGGCAAGTAGTGAGGAGCTATATATATCTTATCTATAATGTCACCAAAAGCTCCTTCTATATTAACAATACGGAGGAGGGGGGCTAAAATATCACCAGCAATCTGTTGTTCAATGATGTTACAATAAACATACATAGTTTCGAGACCAGCCTTCATATCAGCAGGATGTGCAGCAGCAATTTTCAGTTTTTCAGATGAAGTTGTTTCTAGTTGTGATTTCTCAAAGCCCAACAGGTAGAGTAAAGGCTCACTTAATTTTATGCTCTTGATTCTAGTCAAGTTCACTTTCAGGACAACTGCTCTGGCTAATCTCCTGTATGAAAATTCAATAAACTCATTATATGGAACTTTTTCCTGTTCACTCAACAACCTGATAGATTGTTGAATAGCTTCAATTAAATCTATTATAGATTCATACCTTGTAGAAGGTACTTTTAGTAATTGCCTAGTATTGGTCTGAAGATCATAAAATTTTATTACACTATCACTAGGTGTTATATTGAACCACGTATTTGGGTAGATGAATTCACAAAGTGCACATTCCCATTCACCATGCAAAATCAATCTATGAGGCAACCTGATACTAAAATTTGAAGCCGAGTTAGTCGGATCGCTCTGAGCATTGCTCGGTAATGTTACATAAAACTGTGAAAAATCCATTTTTTGATATGTCATTATGGTAGAAACTAACTTTTATATTCTGTTGAGCTGTTCAAATAAAAATGCATCATCATATATGGGAGTATTTGTTCTAAAGAGACTGTTGATGAAGCCAGTGACAAATTCATCAGCATAGCTTTGTTCCAAACTAGCATCAATATCTGTCATACTTATACCTCTAACCATCCACACGAGAAAGTATACACATAACTGACCACATGTAGCAGTCAGGTACTGTTGAACACATTTGGTATTGCACTTGTAAGAAGTAGATATAGTCTTGATGTAATTCCTAAGCTGTTGAGGTGGTTCCAGGCCGTAACTGTCAAAATAACAACATGCATGTTTTTTATCAACAAACAGAGCTACCCAGTGTGAACCAGGTTCATCTTGCTTGTCCAGATTTACAACCAATGCTGCGGGTACAGTATCAAGAGGTGGTAAACAGTCTATAGGAAATACCCCATTGAAGATTTGTCTGAGAGATTGATCTCTATTGATCAAGAAGTAGATTTCAGAGGTATTCATGCAGTATAGTCATTAAAGACGTGTCTATTTTTATCGATCATAATCAAATTGTCAAATTCTGCATAAACAATAACTTCTATACCTGCATCAGGTATCCTATCAGCAAACGTCAATTCTATACTTGTGGAACCATCTCTAATCAAGTCCCAATGTCCACTATCATCTTCATCAGGTGTAAAATCGAAGGCAAAGTAGCACTGTCCATTTTTAAAATTAAGTCTGCTAATGCCATTCCCTTTGTTATCTTTAGCCATGTCTAGAGTTTCAAAGAGCTGATCATACGCTCGAATATATTTGTTGTTGGCAAAATCAAGTCTTAATGGAGTCGCTCGAAAAGCTTGACCACCAGAGACAACCTTGACTTCACTTATACTGTAACATTTAAAATTAAATGGAGATTTTTTTATTTCTCCACGATATGCATCCGCATCGACACATGCTATAATCATCCTATGTGGCAACTGACCAGTGAATAGAGTATTCAGAGGTGTAGATTGCGTTGTACTAGCAATATGAAGATTCACCATTTGGACTCGTCTAATTGGGTACTTGACTGATGTCTTTAACATTGCTTTTTCCAGAGCCAATCCAACACTGTCGAGAACTTCAACTTTCCTGATGAAGAGTTTCATCTGGGAAACTTCCAATTTTGCATTTTCTGCATCACCAGCTGGACACTGTAATACAAATGGATTACTATTGCGAATCAATTCCAGTTTGAGCTCAGTATTGCTGAGTAAATATCGATCTTGCATTAGAAGATCAATATGAAGAGGAGCTGTTATTTCAACTGTTTGACCATTTTCAAAGTACTTTACTCTGTCTTTAAAACCTTGGCAATCAGCAGTATCTATTTTAGGACCAGCTTCCACAGTATACAAAGAAGACTGTAGGTGACTATTTTTAGCATCAAAACCAAAATTTAAATCAGTTTCAAAGAATGCTCTGTAGGCATACTTATCCCCACTATCATGAATAAGACGACCATTCAGGAAGAGCTTCACTTGTCGGAAAAATACTTTACCAATCAGATTGATAGGTGCAATTACTGGTGCAGCTCCACCAGCAGGAACAGTGTAAGTAATTTTCAAGGTCATATACAGATAATTTTTGCTAAGCTGAACCATGTGAGGATCTGGAGGTATACGAAATTCGTATGGACCATCATTTGTGATAGGATTTATCGGGTTAACTTCATCCCAGTAGCCTCGTTTAATTACTACTTGTGTGGGAGGTACAGTGAAAAAGTCCAATTCAGACTTTGTACTAATACTAGAAATTGTATCAATTAGAGCCATGTTTTCTTCTCTTTTTCTTTGAGAATATATCATTTTTCTCAACTTTTATACCTTTTGGTCTAGTCCCCAAGCCTCTCCCAGTCTGCAGGGCATCTCCAGCACTGTGGGCCAACTTGGAGAGTGCTGCTCGGCCATGTTCTTCTAGAGACTCTTTAATAGATCGACCTTCGGCTAAATCTCCAGCAATATGTGCACCTGTAGATAGCGCTTGCTTACCAAAATGGCCAGCAGCTGACTTAATAACAGGAATGGCCATTCTGAATAATGATCTAAAGAAGCTTCCTAGACCTCCTCCGCGTTGATAGGGAGTGCCTTTGAAGCCTTTGAAACCATAGCCAGTTTGTTCAGCTTGTTCAGTGTAGTACTGAAGCCAAGTTGCATAATCTTCCGGATTAAAGTATTGTCTCATCTTTATAAGTTTGAAAAATGCTGTAAATTACAACTTTTATACTTTTCCAAATTCTAACCATCTAGACCTTGGTGTAATGCTTTTGGGTGCCTTAATTTTTTTTCCATCTACGGGTCCACTCGGGGAAGCAAATGTTTCATCGCTTTCACTTCGAACATTTAACCTGGACTTATTTACAAAAAGATCTCGAGGCACATTCTCCTTTAAGAGGTTCTTTACAAACAATTCTGACCCTATTGCTTGCTGGCGCCTCGGACCAACTCTTGCCACATTAGAAATCAAATCGACAATGTTGGTTCCACTTATTTTGGTGCCTTTCAGAATCATTTCCCCTTTATCTGATCACTCCATGTGTGGATTATCTTTAGCATAATCATATAACATTTTAGCTTGACTATGCAACTTTTTTGGTACAATTTTCATAGTTTTTTCATACAGCACATCTTTTCTCGGGGTAACATCAACAGTGCTTTCAGCAGTGTCTGGCTTTGTTTGCTTCGGTGTTATTTCTTCCAGATCAGGACTAGGGTGTTCTGCAACAGATTCACTAACAGTCAACTCATAAGGTCTGGTTTGATCCTGCGTAGCCTGCCTATATCTGTGCAACACTTGATTGTATAAGATTATCTTTCTGTCAGAGGGCAATGACTTATTAGTTAAAATGTCATTCATTTCTTTATCCAAAGCAGTCATTACATTAGCTGCTATATCCTCCCTATGACCAATGTCATGCGGTACAAGAATCATTTTATTTGTATGCATCATCTTTTTATAATTGCATCAGCTAGTAATTGTCCAGCTATTCCTAAGATTGGTGCCAACAATACAGGCAAAAATCCACCTTTTTGTTCTAGAATGTCTCGTCTTTTGCTGAGACTTGTTTTCTCATCTGCTAATACTCGTAAATGTCCCTTGTGGGAACTTAATTTATTCAAGGTTTTTTTGTCAACTTTTATATTGCCTTCGAGGAAGTTGAGTATACATTCACACAAACAAAGTATCAGTTCAGGATCAGCGGTGCTAATAATAGCTTTACGTTGCTTGGGTTTAGCCTTAGCTAGTACCCTGATGTAATCAATATTATGTCTAAGATGATCACAAGGCATTTTGACTATAAAACTCAAGAATAGACAACTTTTATACTTTTGGCACATATATCGTGGAAAATTTTGAAAAAATATCAGCTCTGAGTCTAAGTTTATCAGGTGTTGTTTGAGAAAGATCAATAGTTATATAACTGTATGGTTTGAACGTGGCATCTTCGAAGGACTCGAGAAAGTACTTTACTTTATCAGGAAACAACTGTCTTGCCAAAGTTTTTACTTGGAGCCTATCTGCAGGATTCTTCATCAAAACAAGGTACTCTGCATTTATTCTAGATGTTCTTAGACCCTCGAAGAAAACATTTTGAACAATGTGTATCACAGACACATTCATGTGATGACATCCACGAGTAATAAGAATGTCCAGGTGCTTATTTTTAGCCATTTCCTGCATGAGATCATCTAGTATAACAAGTTGGGGTGCAGGACCGAGCTCTCTAATCAAGTTCATGTCAGGTAATCCCTGATAGAAGTTGACTCTGCCAGACAAGTCATTGTAGACTGGCTGCTTCTCACTAAAGAACCAGTGAATCTGTTCAGGAACCGGTTCAATCAAGTACTTCACATTTAGTACTAAATTCTTTACAAAGGTTGTTTTACTCGCTTTTGTAGGGCCAGCAACAATACATGTAAAGGGGTGATTAAATTTTATAGCCATGTTTTTTTTCAATAGATTCTCAACTTTTATAACATGCAACATGCTAGAAATACCAGCAATTGTGGTTTGATTTTTTTTTTAAATTTTTTTTTCTCTTTTAATTTTTTTCTTGTCTTTATTTTTTATTACAATATTTACTCACAATTATTACAATATTAATAGGGTATATCTATACCTTCATCATCATTTTTTTGTACAGCCTCTGGAGTAAGATTCATCCAGATCTCAAAAAGAAGGGGTCCGGCACTACAAGTTTTCATCAAACCCTCTAGTGCCTTGGCAAAATGCCAAAACCCAGTCAGTTTTCTCTTACCCATATGATGATCCAGCTCATTGGCCACTTTAGCCAAAATCTTCCATTCACGCTTGTAGTCATCATTTATTCGATCCCAAAAATATGAGGCATATCTGGCCACATCTTTTTGAGTATAAGGTCTTTTGAGAAAAGTGCCCATACTCAGTGCAACATTTAAAAAAATACCTTCCATTTTGAAAAAGTGACTAAACTGTAGAAGGAAAAGTTTGAAGACTGAAGACTAAGGAGAATTTACAACTTATATACATAAAAAATGTTACAGAATACTTGCAAATCCCATTTCACTAGTTTACTGTAGGCTTCAAGATGAGTGCCTGTCTATCAGCTAACTGTTTCTTTAGTACAGCAGTGCCAGCTTCCTGCAATGCCTTATTGTATTCTAGACATTTTGGGCACATTTCAATAGTAAAGAATGTTTTGCCCTGAGACAACTGGAAACACTCCCGTTCAGAGCTGTTCTTTTGACAAAAGTAACACAGTTCGATCATTAAGGGTTACATGGCTCTTGGCAAGTTTCGAGCACAGAGTTCAATAGGAGCTTTAACTTTTTTCGATTCCATTCTAGTTAATCAAATGATTGAAATAATTTTGAAGTTGCTTATATACTGAAATATCAGGCACATATAAAAATTTTTAGACCTGCAAATCATTGTTTAATTTTCATACTGTAGCTATAGTTTTATCAAATCTGTCACCCAACTATTGAATTTATCTGGGTGACCCTTCCATTTAACAAAGTATTCAGTTTTCCCAGCCCTTTTTCTCTTCCATATAATCTTTTCTATAATGCAGACATCTGTAATCTCATCAACTTTCTGTAATTCTGGCTCATAAAATACACCCTGTATGACTTCTCCCAGCTGATCTTCTACCGTATATACAGGAGGATATCTAGCTTTTTGCTCACGAATCACAAAAACTTCATCACTCCAATTGGGAGTGTAACCCTTCTCAAAAGTCCTTTTGACTTTGCTTATGCGTACCTTGTCACCAGGGACCAGTTTAAGTTGTAAACTATACTTACATTTCCTGAAAAGCTTTTCAACAATTTCAGCTTTATTCTCATCAGTAACATCAATGGGAGCAACACCTATGGTCCTATGCCTAGTCGAGTTGTAAGAGCATAGCAGGTGGGGTAGAATGTTTAGGTACTTGTATGTATTATTTTGAGTAAAATGATGCCACATTCTTTCCTTTAAAGTTCTATTGAACCGCTCAACAATGCTAGCCTTAGTTTCACTAGCAGTTATGAAAAAACTAATGCCAAGTTTCTTTAATAAGGCCTGGAAGGCTTTGTTTGTGAACTCTGTACCAGCATCAGTCTGTATTTTTTGTGGCTTTCTGCCAGATTTCAAAATTGTTTGAAAGGCATGCAAAATAGATGATGTATTTTTATTTTTCAAGGGTACAGACCATGCAAATTTTGACAGGACATCTATACAATTTAAAAGGAATTTGTATCCATCATTATGCCTGGCGAGTGAACTGAGGTCTGCAAGATCCATTTGCCACTGTTCATCAATATCAGTAACTAGAACATTATTCCTGGGGTAATGGCGCCTAGCATACTTGTGTACAGTATATGTTGGCTGTTTCTGTAACCATTCCTTAACAGAATGCAGAGTGACCCTGGGATTACTAGCTTTTGCCTGTCGTAACAGGTTCTGAACACTACAATACCCTGTACTTGGGTTGAAGTATATGCTTTCAAAGAGCTTGTCCATTTTTTCAAGCATGCTGCTGTCAAACTTTTATTTATACATCTGCAAGATTGAATCTGACACTTTTTGTACTAGTTTTAGGTTTTTCGGTGAACAGGTTCTCCAAATATCTCCTTAACAATTTCAATAGAGTCAGTATTGTTAGTATAGCCAATAGAGCCACACAATACCATATCTCAGTAAAAACTGTTTTCCCATTATGCCTTTCCAGACAAGCAAGAAAATGTTCAATAGTGTGGTTAGCATCCATTTTTTTTCTTCATTTTAGAGAGCCAGCCAACTTTTATAGCCAGCAATACATAAAAAACACCCAATCAATTTTCAAAGAGAGTCAGTTGTTGTTTATTTACCTAAACTTTATTGATTGAAAACCTTCCCACTACATGAAACATTTTATGTAGATGAAAAGATGGTTAAATCTGGCATATTTTTCCACTAGTGAAAGTAGCAAAGAGATCAAATTTAGAGAGCAGTGAAGTACAGTATTAGAAGCTTAAGTGATTCACATGCTCATTGTTGTGAATCAAGGCTAGCTAAAACTCAAGAAATACTTTTATACAAAGATAGTTGGGAAAATGACTCATAAGGTGACTGCTTGTCTAAAGAAAAGTGACGTAAGCAAGAAAGTTTTTATATGTGCATTTTGATTAAATTTGACTTGAAAGGCAGATCAAAAAGTGAGATAAGAAAAAATCAGAAAAAAACAGTTTATTTTCAGCATGAATCATCAGAAAAAGTGACATTTGATGGGATTGATCAGTAGGTTTTGCTGTTCCAAATCAGCCCACAGTAATCTTACCAAGGAAAGTATAAAAGCAGAAAAAATTTGAGTAAGCTCATTTGTGATTTCTATCAACTTGAAGGAAGGTGACCTCTGCAAATTTGTATTAAAATTTTCTGTTATTGATTATTATGGAGACACACATTAATTGTATGGAATGTGGAAAGCAATTCTCTGAAAAATGGTATCTAAAACAGCATATGGATTCATACCATAATGGACTTCGATTTAGGTGTCCACAATGTTCAGCCATTTTTTCGCAAAAGAAGAATCTTAGTAGGCATTTGAATGTCAAACATACAGACACCATTTGTTTATATTGTGGAAAAGGTTTCTCAGATTTCACTGAACTTCTGAAAAAGGACCATACTCGGTCATGTCTAGAAGTACAGCCTAATGTGAAACAAGGAACAACTTCTTCCTCAAGTATTACAGTAGACAATAATGCGGAGCCTACAGGAGACAAATTCGAAATTGATAATATGGAAGAATACCCCGATGATGCAAAAAAGGCAATTGAACAATATCAGCGACTCATCCAAACTAAGGAATCTACAACCAATTTACTTGATCATACTTACAACTATGAATGGGCTTCATTCAATGGTAATTTTTATGCAATGTTGGTTGATATTTATAACAAGGAGCAAAAATGCTTTCGGATCAATGGGGCTATTGGATGTCTCCTGAAAAACTGAGAAACAGGTGAGGTAAAATATTGGTATGCCTGTCATAATAATTTTACCTTGTTAGATAACCCTGTACTGATTAAGAATGGTGAAAATGTAAAACAGCTGACTGAAACTATGAAAAACATCGATTTTGAGCAAAAGTTTACTCGACCAGATACCAAGTGGGCTCTATACTTTATAACTAATATAGAGTTTCATGTAATACCACAGCATGGGTTTGTTGCGGGATGTAAGAACTTCCTTTTGCCTGATAATATAGCCCATCAGCGGCATAATCTTATTGGAATGACACAAGATAGACAGCATAATAAATTTAATGATAACCTGTGCTTATTTCGATGTTCAGCTCAATGCCTAACTGGGGACTTTGGGGATAAGTTTTTTGTTTTTGGTCTCTTCATGAAGTACTGTCAGAAAAAGAAAATAGAAGCCTTGATAGACAATTTCGCAGGTGTTCCATATACTGACCTAAAACTAATTGAACAATTGTTCCACGTGGATATCCAAGTATTTCATATAGATGAGACCACAAATATTGCAGTCTGCTGGAAAAGTGTTGTTCAAAGGAGTAACAAACTTTTGAATTTAGACGTTTCATTTTCTGAAAATTATGCAGCTCACTATAGCTACATTGTTAATTTAGACCAGTACGCAAAAAGATACTCATGCTTGTGCTGTAGCTGGTTATTTAAAAAAAGAGAAAAGCTTAACAATCATACTGAAAATCATTGTCAAAGAGGAGAAACTGTACATAAATTTCCAGGAGGTGTGTATCATGTGAAAAAGTCAGTTTTTGAACAGTTGGAAGAACTAAATATTATTGTAGACACTGAGGACCATTTTTGTCCTTTTTTTGCAGTGTTTGATTTTGAAGCAATACTGGTCAAGCACCCACAACAGAATTCTGAAAAATTGATTTTCACAGCACAACATTGGCCAGTATCTTGGGCTATAGCAACCAATATTCCTGGTTTTGAGCCAATTTGTTTTGTAGAGAAAGATGCCAATACTTTGGTTCAGAAGATGTTAAGTCACTTGGAATTGATCAGCTTTCATCAGAAAAAGCTCTTGACTGAAAAGTATGCCCATGTTTTTGAGCGAATTGAGGCTCATTTGGAAGATATCAAGGCTTATGTCCTGGAACTGGAGAATAAAAAAAAAAGATTTTAGGCGAGAAAAGGGCTATCTCAGCTCAATTATAGCAGTTAAGAATCGTCTTCAAAGGTATTGTTCACAACTAACTTGCTTGGGTTTCAATTCAGGTAAGTATGATATTAATCTCATTAAAAGAAACATATTTCCAAAGTTGGTCCAACAAGTTAGGGGGGATGGGGAAAAGCAATGGCCCAAAGCCATATTGAGGAATGGCACTTTTCTTTGCTTATCAACAGACAATCTCAAATTCCTCGATATATCCCTATATGTTGCTCCAGGTTTTAGCCTGGATAGTTTCATGAAAGCATATGGGGCTAGTCTTTTAAAAGCTAAATTCCCTTATGAATATCTTGACTGTTTTGACAAACTGAATGATACTGCATTACCTCCACGTGAAGCTTTCTATAGTACCCTTAGGAAAGAGACAATCTCCGAAGAAGATTATGAAATGTGCCAACAGTATTGGGCAACCAACCAGATGCAGACATTAAAAGATTTCTTGGTCTTCTACAATTTGCGTGATGTTGTGCCCTTCCTGGAAGCAACAAGTACAATGGCTAAATTGTATTGGGGTCAATTTGGTATTGATATTTTTAGAGAGGCCATGTCTTTGCCTGGTGTAACTGAAAGATACTTGTTTAGGAGTATACCAGATACTCAGTTTTCTCTTTTTTCTGAAAAAACAAAGGATGTATATTATTCTCTAAAGTCCAGCATGAGAGGTGGGCTGGCTATGGTGATGACTCGATTGGCAATTAGAGATAAGACCTTCATTAGGAACAACCCAGAAAAACCAGTGAAAACCATCATCGGTCTGGATTTCAATGCTCTTTACCTCTGGGCCCAATCCATGCCTACACCAACAGGGTTTTTCGATCACTGGGTGCTAGATGGAAACAGATTCCAAAAAGTGCATAGCGCCAAAAAAATCTCTATTGAATGGCTTGAACAGGAATCTTGGAAAATTGGCCATCCTATACAAAGCCTTGGGAATGGCAAAGAAAAGTGTATTGGTTCAAAGCACTTGCCTGTTGATGGATATTGTCAAGATACCAACTGCATCTATGAATTCTATGGATGCTATTGGCATTGCCACAATTGTTCTCTTAGTAAAATCAACCAGCAAAAAGATAGTGATTTAGAACATAAGAACAGGCTGGAAAAAGAAGCCTATATTAGATCATTAGGTTATAATCTGATTACTATCTGGGAGTGCCAATGGGTTGAACAACGCCAGGAATATATTAAGAATAGAACAAAATCATGCCCCAATTTTTTCCGACGATATCAGTTCCAAAAATATGTTGCTATAAACTCTATGGAGCAAGCTATTCTTGATGGTGCAGTCTTTGGCTTCATTAAAGTTGATATTTATACCCCTGATCACCTCAAAGAAACATATGCAGACTTTCCTCCTATTATAAAACATGCTGAAGTGGGTAGGAACGATGCTGGTAACCTCATGAAAGAGTATGCTGAAAGAATAAATCAGCTCAATCAGCCGAGGAAGAACCTCATTAGCAGTTATTTTGGAAAAGAGATCTTGCTTTCTACCCCCATGGTACAATTCTTGGTGAAACATGGTCTGATACTTGAAAAAATCTATGAAGTCATCCAGTTTGATAAGACAACCCCTTTCAAAGAATTCAAGGATAAAGTCACCAGGCATAGACAAGAGGGTGATTCTAACCCTGATCTCTCCATGATTGCAGACACTTTCAAGCTTCTTGGAAATACTGGATATGGAAAGACATTGACAAATAAAGAAAAACATGTTGATGTTTTCTATACAGATTACAAGAGGGCTGCTGAACTTAGTCTAAGTCCATACATTAACAAGATCAAATGTGTCACAGAAAACTGCTATGAAGTTCACCGCGTAAAAGAGAAATAGTCCTGGACTTACCAATTGTAGTTGGTCTATCAGTATACAATTGGGCAAAAATTCACATGTTAGAATTTTTTTATGATATTTTACAAAAGTATTTCGACCCTGCATGTTATCAGTGTATGGAAACGGACACTGATAGTATCTACCTTGCAATATCAACTGATAATCTTTTGAATACAGTTAGACCAGAATTGAAAGACCAATTTATGACACAAGTCTACCCGAAATGGTTTGTGACTAAGCTAGATGACAAGAGAACTCCTGGCTTACTGAAAGTAGAGTGGGCAGGCACAGCAATGTGCTGTTTGTCTGCCAAAACATATATGGGAATAGGAGAAGGGAGCCAGAAGCTAAGTTGTAAAAGGGTTATGAAAAAGACCAATACCCTCAGTTTTGACAAATATGTCTCTGTCTTAGAAACTCAAGAATGCTGGAATGGAGAAAATATAGGATTCAGAATGATGGGAGATAGTAAAATGTGGACATACATACAGCAGAAACGGGGTCTACCTTATCTGTACATAAAGCGAAAAGTTCTAGATGATGGTATAACAACTGTACCATTAGATCTGTAAGATTTTTTCTTACACCGGGTAAGTTTGATAATTTTGTGAATTTACTTCATTCCGTTTTTTCCTTTTTTTTCATTTATTTTTCTCCGACTATATTTTATATTAACATGTCTACTATGCAGACATTTTTACTTTAACACAAAGAAGAGAGTATGTCAGCAGTAGAAAGATGAATTGTCAGTTGTCCTGTTTGAATTTGTGAATTTAGCAAGGTGCTAGATGCATGGTGAGGAGCCACTGACGGTCTAGTGCCACGCAAATCTATGCTGGGTTCCAGGTGCTTGGTGAGGAGCCAATGACGGCCTGGAGTTGAGCATGCTTGTATGTGTATGCATGATGTTGGGTGCATTGTGAGTAGCCAATAACAGTCTGACATCAGGCTAGTATGTTTGGTACAAGACTTCTGATTTATATGACTTGAATACTGCATGAATATTCTCCAATTTGTGGGTACTTTCTATGAAAGTACTGGCGCCACACGTGTACTAGCCTCCCCGCGGCTGGCGCTGGGACTGATCCTGTGATCAGTGCAAATGAGTACACAATCTCTGTTGATATATCACATGACTTTCCTATTTAGGCTAGCTATATAAAGCTTGAAGCGACATCTTCAGCTTTATTAGCTAGGCAAACTTCCCTCCCCCCCAACAGGCGCGGCAGCGGCGGCGGGTGGTAATAACTAAGAGCACAAACAGTAGAGTCCCGCACTAAATTTAGGCTTTCGTCCTAAATGGGTCATGTTGGGTAGTAATCGATAGATCTCCTTGAGCTGATTCCGAAAAAAACCATATATGTCACATTATCTCAAGTTTTGACGGAGATGTGGGTGGGCCAAGTTTCGGCAACTTTTTCTTTCTAGCCCAGGTGTGACGTCATGCTTTTTTCCAGCCGGAAAAATGACGTCATAGTAGTCGGAAGAAGGTCGGCTATCTTTTGTGTGGGAGTAGGTAATTGAAAATTTTTCCCAAGTCCGTTCCTATGTTATAACATAGGACCTACTCAATTTTACCCCATAGCCCCCCCTTCTATACTACTCATATCCATATGCATGTTTTCTGTTTCTTTTTTCCTTTATCGATTCATCTGTTTGAATATTCTTATTTGTGATACTTTTTGTATAATTTTTCCAGGTTGTGTACACTTTCATTCTAATTTTTACCTACCTTTTACTACAATATCTTACTTCTCATGCCTTTATCATTCGTTTTTTGTTCTGCCTTTACTGCTTAATCATTTTATTCATTTCATCTTATTTTTTTACTTTATTTTATTTATTTCATCAATTGAGTTTTTTGCAATACAATTAAGCTGCATAACAAATGTAAGATAAGTGATAAAACATTAATGTAAATTCATAATGCATAATATATAAATCGTACTGTATATAATTTCATTTTCGAGTATATCTGAGTTTTCATCTTGTTGATGGTCCTGTACATTTTTCTCAAGTATCATATAAGTACTTTGTTTTTGAGCATTCCCACACCAAAATCCATTAGTAACCCAATTAGAAATCGTTACATGATAATTTCACACGTCGGTACCTGATCCCATAATATACTCAAGTCACTTGAAGATGCACATTCCCAAGTGTCACATTAAACGAAGTGGAGCCATGTCACATTAAACGGAGGTGGTGATCAGTCACATTGACGGGAAAAACCCGTACCATATCCCATAGGTAATATGGTCATGACACTGTAGGTGACATGCTGTGACCCCGTGGGGTGGCTCCATTAATATTCTTCGTTTCGGGAACCCAACCCAGCTGGTACTACCACAGGTAAACCTATGGTGTACCTCGGCCTTGTCCTAGGGTTAATGCTGTAGAATAATGGACAACGCAGCCGGGTCAGGGGTGCCAATCCCTAGTCCTTATTCACCGGAATGGGGAACGGTGCCATTCGAAGAATGGCGTACTGTAGGGGACCCAATTGTTAACCTAAATCCCCTTACTGGCCCTGACCTTAAGGGCCTGAGGGCTTTCTTAACTGAGGGTACTTCCGGGGAAAAACTAGCTTAGGGGAGACTCCCACAAATATACCCTCAACCAGGGCCGTAACCAGGATTTTCCCAAGGGGTGGGTAATGACCAGACCATATAAAATGTGCCTAAACTAAAAAAGTGAGGGCCCGCAGCGCCCAAGCTTCGGGCTGGGGGGTTTGGGGTGGCGCGCCCAAGCGCCCCCCAATGGGGTCTGCGGTGGAGCCCCAGAAACTTTGAAAAATACGCGTTTTATATGCTGAAGAAACATTAAAAATTAATGTTTTTGGACCACGTTTTTGTTATAATTTGCTGAAAAATGTGGCATAATCCAGCTTAAAACTACAATTATCTCATATTGAAACATTTCCACAAGAATATTTACATTTCAGTAAATCTAACGCAAAATTAAACCGAGATATTCAACATCCAAATATACATTTGTCTTATTTAAACACCTCCATTCAATTCAATAATGCTTATTGTCAAAATTTATTCTCACTCATTCTACGCAACTAAATGATGAACTCTAAACGACGATTTTGCTGCTTAGCAAACAAATCTATAATCCAGGTTCATGTTTCGATTTATGTACAATTGCGCTAAGCCGTTCAAGCGATCTTCACCCGTTGACGCTCGCAAGTAATTTTTCAGGTAGCGCAAGTTTGAAAACGATCGTTCGGATGTGGCCGTAGTTACAGGTAGTGTAACTAGAATCTAAAAATTGTCGATGACTACGTTAGATTCAGTTTGTTATTGACAACGATTTAATTGGTTTTACCTGCAACAGTAGTGATTCTATACACTATTGTTAACACACAAAACAATTGACAAAATTGAAAAATTTATTCAATCGCCAAGGGGTGGGTAATTACCCTCCCTACCACCCCCTTAAATATGGCCCTGCCCTCAACAACAATAACCCCTGAGAAGACTTACGACACCTCTTCTCAAATTACTCGGCGCTGGGCGACGGGTTCGGGGTCAAGTTGGGGTCCTACGGACGGCGATGTATGGGAACGAGAATCCGGGCAATTTGGCGTGAGGTTCGGCGGCTGCTGAACTGCAGGCGATGGTAACCGACGATTCCTCGGTGAGGGCGACAGTATTCTATGATTAACGGCGAAGGGGACGGGTTCCTATGGTGGGGTTACTGTAGGGTGACGGGTATGTGTAGGCTGGGCACAAATATGCTAATTTTATTCGACGTGCGGCAAGACGCAGTTGACAATACAAAATAATAATAAAATCGACGACGGTAAACGCGGACGCAAAGGCTGAAGATGATAAACCAGTTAGGCCCAATAATGAGTGACAAAAAGACAAAACATGCCCTTTTAAAGGGCTCCATAAACTACAGTATGCCTTGGGCGGAGTTAAGACCCCCCCAAGCTAACTTCTGCAGCGGAAATCGTTGCAGAAGATGCCTATGATCACATAGACATTTTCCAGTTCACAACGTTAAGCATTGGGGCAAGTTTTCACTCTCCATGCTTAACATAGGAACGTCACTAGTGAGAATTTCCAACTAGTCGTTTCACGTTGCCAAACGTCGCTAGTTTTTACTGATAAGAAGTGCACCTTGTGCTCTAATTACAGCGATGAGCTCGGAGAGCTTATCTCTAACGGAAATTCTTGACTAGCGGGTACATACCGTAGTCTACGTGTGCGATTGAAAATAATAAATCGAAACGGAAATAAAAGTGCGCAAAAGCAACAGAAATAAACATAATAAGTACACACATAAGTTGCATGTAAAAAGTATAAAAACAAAACGCAAAATTGATGTAAATTACTGTAACAAAAAACATAACGAAAAACATAACGGAAAATTGTGATGTGAATCACGTGACGTTCGACGAAATCCGTCGGCACGTGACACGGCGGTCCTTCGAAAAAGGGCGTCCTCGTCCTTGTGCGGGTCTGTGGGGGTGAAACCTTCAGGTGATGGTGACAGCGAGCGGTCGATGGTCCAGTGGTTTTTCGGTGCATTCTGGTTTGTGAAATTGTGTCAATGTTGCGTGGAGTTGCTGACATCGATTGGAGATGCGTGAAGTTGCTGACGTCATTTGATCCCTTCAGTGAAGTTGCCAATTGTCGGTTGATTTGTGAAATCTGAAATGAGACTAAAAAGAAAAATTTTAGAGGCGAGATATAGGCTATCGCACGGATGCGCCTGTAATGTGAGGCAATACCCTAGTTTAGATGCATTGATCGCTGCTCATTCTCTTCTTTACACTGCTATTCCAGCATGGAACAGGAGTGGGTATCCTGTGAGGGGCACGGCGGTCCTTCGAAAAAGGACGACCCCGTCCGTAAGTAAAGAAGAGAAGAGCGTCTTGATTACGGGTCGGAGACCTCTGCATCAAGATGTGGGTCAATGAGATCTTGTGTAAAATCTCTATTTGTTGACAGGATCAACAATGGCCGTCTTGATGACCTGTGAAGTGGAAGGTATCTCCTTTTCTTCTGTAGGCTGAGCAGGTGACACATAGTGTCTAAGCTGATTGACATGCACAGTATCTTCTTGATCAGTCTCAAGTCGAATGGTGACATTGGGATATGCCACATTCGTAACAAAATAGGGGCCATCATAAATAGGCAATAATTTGGGCGTTAGACCACGTTTCCCGGTGGTGCGCAGTTTGAGCACCTGATCCCCAACTTTGTATGAGACATCTCATGCCATATGGTCATAAGACCTAGCGTAAGCCGCCTGTGATCTCTCAATTCTGCTCTGGATCAAAGTCAAGGCATTTGTGAAATGCCGTTTGACCTCCATATCATAAGTAGAAACATCTATGATATGAGCCGGAGGGTTGAATGAGAGCGCTGCATCAACAGGTAGCATGGGTGTACGACCATACATGAGCTCAAAGGGTGAATACCCTGTGGACTCATTCATGCTAATGTTGACAGCGAACACAGAATACGGCAGGTGTTCATCCCAATCAGTATGACCTTGGTGGACATACATACTTAACCGTGTAGCTAGCGTTTAATTAGCTCTTTCCACTTCGCCGTTCGTCATGGGATGATAAGTGGTGGAGTGGATTTTCTTAGTTGAACAAATGGCAGTGATTTCAGTCATCAGTTTGGACATGAAATCAGTACCACGATCAGACTGAAGAATCTGGGGTACCCCATGTCTGCAGACAATTTGAGTAACAAAAAGTCGAGCTATGGTTTGCGCAGTAATGTCTGGAGTAGCGAAAGCTTCGACCCATTTAGTAAAGTAGTCTATAAAGACTACAATAAAACAGTTTCCATTTTCACTAGTGGTCATTGGTCCCATACAGTCGACACCGACTCGATGAAACGGTCCCGTAATGGAAATCGGTTTCAGAGTTGCACGGGTCTTTTGTCTCGTGGGTTTATTCCGTTGGCAAAGATCACACTGTTGACAAAAGGACTTGACGTCCGCACTGAGGGAAGGCCAGTGGTACCTGCGGGCTATAAGCCTCGCGGTACATTTCACACCAAAGTGGCCAGCAAGAATGTCATTATGATGAGCCTCAATAATGGTAGTAACCATTGATCGAGGGACAACAATCTTGTTGGACTTGCCTGTCCACTTCTGAAGGATGTTATCCAACAGGTGGTAGCCATTAACATCATTCTGATCACCGTAGGGTTTTAGTGACCTAAGAATGGAGGCTAATTCCCGATCCTCAAATTGAGTTGTGAGAAGGTCATGGTGCTGCCCATCCTCTGATATCTCCGCATAAGACTCAGACTTAGCCAGGTGCTGCGCACCATTGGTGGTCCTTTGGGATGAATTCGCCAGGTGCTGCGCACCATCGGAGATCATCATAACTTCACCCTCAGGTCTGTATAGGGGAATATCGTCAATACTCTCCCCGGCAAGGGAATTAGGATCGGGAAGGCATGATAATGCGTCGGCATTACCATTAGACCAACCTTTTCCCGGCCGAATAGTCAGTTTGAATTCAGCCAACGCGAGGCCCCACCGAGCTATCCGGGAGGAAGGGTTCGGTTTCTCCAACATAGCCTTAACAGCAGTGTGGTCGGTCTGAACGACCACCTCATGTTGGAAGAGGTAAGGCCGAAAGTGCTTAACGAAATGGACAACAGCGAGAGTCTCTAACTCCATAATAGTGTAGTTCTTCTCAGTGGCTGTTAACCCTCTACTGGAGTACGCAACAGGATGGTCGTATCCATTTTCGTCTAACTGGCTCAGAACTGCTCCTATCCCTGAAATGCTTGCATCAGTTTGAAGTATGAAGGATTTCCTAAAGTCCGGATGGCCCAGGACAGGAGGGTTCAACAACAGCCTTCGGAGTTCATCGAAGGCCGCTTGCTGAGGTTTTGACCACTGGAAGGTAACTTCCTTCCGTAAGAGCTTGGTCAGCGGCTCGCTGAGCCGAGCGCAACCAGGGATGAAACGCCTATAATAAGACACCAGACCAAGAAAAGACTTGATGTCTTTAGCGTTTTGTGGAATGGGTAAATCCTGGACGGCAGCCAATTTGACTTTATCCCGCTCGAGACCTTTCTGTGAGATGCGGTACCCGAGATATTCTACCTCACAGTGCGAAAACTTGCACTTGCTCAGTCTGAGCTTCATTCCACCCCGACGAAGACGCGTTAACACATCCATCAGGCCCTCAAGCATCTGGGTGTGAGAGTTCCCGAACACCAAGATGTCATCGAGATAGGTCAGTGCAGTGCGCCACTGCAATCCTGTAAGAAGCAGATCCATGAGGCGTTGAAACGTCCCAGGGGCATTGCAGAGACCAAAAGGCAGATAGTTGAACTCATAAAGTCCAGTAGGCGTATTAAATGCCATTTTCTCTTTGTCTGCCTCGGCAATAGGTATATACCAATAGGCATTAGCCTGGTCAAGGGTAGTAAAGTATTTCATACCCTTGAGTGTGTCCAGGATATCATCAATCCATGGGAGAGGATAAACATCCTTTTTTGTAACCTCGTTAAGACCACAAAAATCAACACACATCCGGTGTGACCCATTTTTCTTGCGAACCAGAACGGTGTTAGTAGCCCAGGGAGAAGTACTAGGCCGAATAATACCTTTTTCCTGGAGCACCTTAACTTCTTGTATGATGAGATCCTTTTCCTTGGGCGCGGTGCGGTAAGGGAAATGGCGGACTGGTCGAGCATCACCCGTGCTGATCTTGTGGTGCACGAGGTCAGTGGAACCTGTGTCCTTTTCATCAATAGCGTAGAGGTCAGTAAATGCGACCAGCAGATCGAGCAATGCTGCTTTATCTTGTGAGGAGATATCTGAAGATATCACAGCATTGGCTTCAACCCACTTACGGTCAAGAATGGTATCAGACTTGACCGCCGATCCCTGTGAGGAATCAGTATGCATCTGCACATGACCGATGGTCGTGTGTGGGTAGAGAACCACTGAGTGTGTACTTGGGTTAACTACCTGTAGGGGTATGCGACCATTGGTCACAGTACTCACAGTACCAGCAAAGTATACATTGCGTTGCTGTCCCAAAAGAGGCTTAGGAAAGAAAGCTACCTCGGGCACAACTGCATACATTGAAGGTACACGTGCAGTGAATTGCCTTAGCGAGCGAAGCTCAAGGACAATCAACTCCTGCAAGGGTAGTGCCCCACAAGCAGAATGTGGATTGTGGATGAGGCCTTCACACGGAACTCGAAGTTCCTTGAACTGAAGAAAGGATTTCTCCCAGTTCAAACTGACGCAATTGAAGCGTCCGAGGAAGTTCGTCCCCAGGACCAGTTCAGCCGAACAGTTCTCTTGAACTTGGACTTGAATCCGTTCAGAGACATCAGCCACTGTTACCATGACATAGGCAGCGCCTAGCAGTAGAATCAGAGACCCATTGGCTGTTATGGGGCGAGCCCTAGTCTCTGTGAGTACCAAGTCGGGTAACTGGACCGCCAACTTGTGATCCATGAGCGAGAAAACTGCTCCAGTATCAATTAGAGCTTTGGCCTCTACCCAATTGTTCAAGAGAACCTTGATATGAGGGGTCCTCATTTCAGTGGGGTAGAAGGCTGATACTACATGACCTGGGTCAGGCACAGAGTCATCAAAGCTCGACTCTGGCGCATTGGTTCGCTTCGGGATGGACAAACCAGTGCCTCTGAGTAATCCTACCAGAGCATAACCAACCGATGTTTCCGGATTGGTCCTAGGAGTAGGATTGACCTGAACAGTGAGTACATGACCTGATTTTTTCTCCTGAGCTCTGAGTAGCTCCTAGTGATTCCACCTCAGCATCAGAGAGTGGTGGCACCTCTAGTACAGGGGATGCAGGTGCATCAGAATCACTAGGCTCGCCAAACCGGCCTTTCTCTAGTGTAACTGGAGAATTTCCAGGTGGGGGTCTAGGACAGTTTGATCCTGACCTGGCCATAAAATGACCACTAGCCCGTCTAGAAGAAGTCGGCTTCCTCTGGTCGACCCACGTGATGAGGCAACTGAGGAAGCTCGCGAGGGTGGCGGAGAAATGGACGAAGTCCTTGATCTTGATCTGGACCCGGACCAGTACGAGGCCCTTGATAGTGAACGTGTGTTCTCCCACCAGGGATCGACCTGATCAATCTCAGCCTTGTCAAAAGAAGGGGTAATTCTACCACATTCAATCGACAGACATGTTGTTGGTAGTCAAACATAATATTCTGGAATTGTTCGAGAAAGTCCAATAAGAGAATCAGATCGACCGGTGCCCAGAAAGGAGACGTAGTCTTACACACATGGAGATGTATATCCACTCTTGTATGTGGCTGACGGGTTCCAGGCAACATGATCTTGTACGGTCCTGAAAGGAGAGTATGGACAGCTTTACCATTTATACTCATAAATGGGTTAAAGTCGTGATGTTGCTGGAAAGCCATCGCCGCCCTCGGACTCTGTTTGATCAGCGCTTTGTGAAGGCGTTGACTAATGATAGTCCGTGGGCAACCAGTATCAAGGAAAGCAGGAGTTTCCTTGTGGTCAACTAGTACGACAAAACACGGAGTGATCCTGTCTAACTGAGTTGGCACATCGTTCTGTACGTAATGAAGACCTACCCAATGCTGAACTTTCCTGAGAAGGTTCAACGGAGAGTATTGGCTGACAAACCGAACCTGTCTTTTCCTCAGGCGGTAACTGAGGTAATAGGAGAACCCAACGTAGATGAGAAATCCTGTACCCGCCAGTGCTGCCAGGGCAATGAGTGTGTTAAAAATCAACTGCACTGGTCCACTCAAAAGAGACTGTAAGCCCTGCATGAGGTTGTGCTGTTGGCCAGTAATCACATGGTTTGCTGCAAGACCAACACCTTCCAATGAGGCTCTGATGTTAGTCCCTACCCCTGCAACCGCCTGATACAGGGTATCTGGTTGTAGGGATAAACCAGTGGTATAATTTACCAACAGGTTCAAGACCGCTTCAATTTGCTCAGTCTTGTAAACGTACTGTTTAAAGAAAGCAAAACTTGAAGGGGTCATCACCAACTGATCATGAAAGAGCGCAGGAGCATCAAAGTGAGTGACGTTGATGCGCTGTTTCCAGAACAGTTCAAGCGGAATGTGGCTCACATGGACCGTGCCAGACTCAGTAAACCAGCCAGAGTGATTTCGGAAAATCCCTGTAAAGTGGTGGTCACACGGCACCTTTGGGCTGAATTTAGTAAGGTCTGGGCCACCGGGGGTGGCAAAATAAATGGTACCGCCAACCTGTACGGGTAAATACTTGTAACAGGTGTCCCCCACTCGGTACGAATGGTAGACATAAGTGGCGTTGACCTTTTGACACAGCCATATCGTCAGTGCTTCACCCGTAAATTCCGCTATCAGATCATTCCTTTGAAGGAATGCCTGGGCTCCTAGTGTAGGGTCAAAACGAAGCAACTGCCAAGTCAGATCAAGGTAGTGTTGAGCATGAGAACACAACTCAAGCCACATGAATCGAAAATTGTTAATTTCGGACTCTTTGATCTGCTGAGCCAGGTAATTCAGTTTGGCATTGACGGGGTCAGGACGGGAGTCCTTTGCCAATCCGAACAACCTTTGGGTCAAATCAAATCTTCCGTGGATGCATAGAAGAAGACCCTGATCCGTTCTCACTGTATTCGACCGGAGGTCAGGACACAGCTGAAACACACGAGAGTTTCCCGGGATCTTCAGGGCAACCTGCAAATCATCGATGATGATATGATTCCCTGATACAGACGCAGTGTAATTACCCTGAGGGCGATAATGACACTGTGCTGTAAAGTTTGTGGCAGGCCAAACAATTACCCCGTCAAGAGTAGTGCATTGACCTGCAGTGGGACTGCATCCACCTACATCTCCTAAGGTACTTAGAGCTGTAGTGCCATCCCACGAAGCGACCTGTCCCTCCTCGGTGAAGAGGTTAGTCACTGTCTTGTAGATGTCATTGCAGCACCATGAGTACATCACCTCCAGTGTTTGGTTAGTGCTGTAAAAGCCAGGACGTATTTCCACGAGCTTTTGTAAACCAAACACCTTTGTGCGATGTGCTAGCGTACACGCCGCAGGCGCTAGATGCTGAGTGGTAATGACGTCTGCAGTAATGCCCCTAGATCCGAAAAAACCAGTATTTGTGCATACCTTACGATTCCGCAAAGTACATTTCCATGCTTTAGTCGTGATTGGATCAGAAATAGGTATATATACTGTAACATTCATGCGTCGTGGACTCCACGAAGATTTTGGTGGTTTGCATTCAACTTTTTGAGGTAACTCAAATGGATGATCGCTTCTTGAAAGACCACAAAATTGGTATTGAGTAGCATGTGTTGCAGAGCTCATTCCTAAGAACAGTAGTGTTAGGAAATCCCAATTTATTACAAACATAATATTTACAAATGGTGTCTGCAAATTTACACCAAAATTTACAGTCTTCACCCGTCGGGCGGCTTCATTCTTCGACGTCATCGTTGTCCGACGATACGGGCTCCTCTCCGGGGAAGTCGATGACCAAACCTCCGCACGGGTGGACTCCTCGAAGAACGCCAATCTTCGGGGACCGCGGGACGGTTGCCGTCGGAAATGGGGATGCCTCGGTGACGTTGACCGTGTTGTTAACGGCACGCAACGCTTCTCCAAAGGCATTGGCGACCGGTTGCTGTTGCGCAATTGCCGCCAGTGTTTGGGCTCCCGTCGTCGTTGTTGTCGGTGACGTGGCAACAACTGTTGTGGGCCGCACGTTGCGACTGGCTTCCTCCACAGCGCGGCGGACGGCGTCCACTGCCAGCGACAACAGTTCACCATCCAACATGATCTTGTCTACCCGGGTGGTGCAAATAGTTCTGTCGGCGATAAACTCGAGCGCCCGTCAAGCGACGTCAGGTCCCAAAATCCGCAACACCGTCGGCGCCAATAGCATGACGTCGGCGGCTGTAAGCACCTCAACCTCGAACGGCTCGTTGAGTAGCGCCCCGGGGAGGTGCGGATACTTTTTGGCCAAATCGGTTGACCAAACAGCCCGCATCGCGTCGGTGACGGATGAGGAATCTGTAAACAAGAAATCATTAAAGCCGGTGACTTATAAGGACATCTGATTTCCAGATCTGAAAAAAAAGAAGGTAGTTTACCTATCAGATTCATCGATTCCAACTGACCAACGACCTCCAATGCGGAGTCTGTGGGAATTTTGGGCGGCAGTCCCTGGTTGATAGCACGTGCCGTGGGCGCCGGTGTACCTTCCGTCGGTCGATAGGACGCGATTACGCTGACGTCGCCAGTCATTTTCGGTGTTGCTGACGGGTTTACGTTGACCGGCATCACGTATTTCAGCCGAGGCGGCGGCAAAATCGACAATGGAGTCGCCGAGGCCACTGTGGTAGCTAAAAACCCAATACTGATTATACAGACAGGATAACACAGTTGTGAGTGATCCGCCAGATGTTCAGCCAGAACTTCATCATCCAGATCAAATAGATCTGGGTGAAGAAGACCGTCGGTAGCCCCTACAGCATTATTTTGCCATGGGGGTGACCAATATTGGTTCCCTGTCCCGTGAGGAGTTGGATTAGCATACCGCCGAAAATTTCCACTTGCCCCCTGAGGAGAGTAACTAGAATTACCAAAATTAGTCTCACCAGGCAATGTCGAATTTCAATTTGGGCAAGCCGTAGCCCTGTGCACCTCTGTCGCATCAGTCAGTCGGGTGCGCCCTTGTTCGACAAAAATAGCAGCAGCTGGTGCCCATGGCGGTGGCAGTGCTAGGGCCGGCGCTATCGGGATTTTGGGCCCGGCAAGTAGCGTCATTGTGGGTGCAGTGTCCATGGTAGGAGCACATCTGTAGATGTGCCCCTGACGGGCGATCGCCGGCGGTTTGGACACGCGTCGACGGCGTCGATGACAGCGTCGATTGCTGAGCCGTAAGTCGTGCAACGTGAGCTGTGAGCCGGGCCATCTCCGATTGTAAACGTCGAATTTCGTCGGACGGCGTTACCGACGGACGTTGAGCGGTGCTCCTTTGATTCGACATTGACCTGTTGTTGTCGGCGGTCCTTTGTTCTGAAGAGAAAACAGCATTAGATGGGGCAGTATACCTAATCTCATCCCGGAAAATTTGCGATTCCGCGTAACAGGCTGCTTTGAGAGTCTCTTCAAGAGTTGTGAACTCCCTGAACTTAATACTATCTCCAAGGACTGGTTTCAACCCTAATAGAATCCCTAACGTCAGTCGCGAGATCCGGATAAGCCACCCTGGACAGTCTCTTAAGGTGCTCAAGGTAGACTATCGCGGACTCAGTCGGCTTCTACAGGCGATCTTGAATCAACTGCTGATGCAGATCTGAGTCGCGCCCTACTGGAAAGTCTCTCCTAAGAAAAGCCATGAACTCTTCGTAGCGGGTAGGCTGCAGAGTACCACTGCTAAAGTCCCGGTAGGATGCCAGAGCAGGACCTGTGAGGCAAGACTCCAAAAATGTGATTATATATGCATGATCCACTTCTGTTACCCCTTGAAGTGTAAAGAAGCGGGTCAAGTGAGATATAAAATCCGTTATGGACTCACCAAAAGCACCTGAAAAGGCAGGAGGGGCCATGAAGCTGGACACAGGAGGGTGCCTTCTGCCATTCATAGCCTCCAGCTTTTGGTTGAGTGGTCCAAGGGCATTCTCAAATGCAGCTTGGACCTTATTCTCAATCTGTGAAGGTAAATCAATTTCTGACTTCATAGATGAGAATTCGTCTTCCTGTAAGGTATCTAAGACTGATGATCGTGCCTGTGAAGTTATTCGATCAAACTGAATAGAGAGGGGCTCACTTGTCTGCTTAAGCTTAGTACTAAGGCGACAGGAACGTCTAGGTGTCTCTATTTTGTAGAAGTGAAGTAAGAGTTACTTTTGTAGTCACATGGCGAGGAAGCGCCGGAAGTACGAGATCGTTTGCGCAACAGCGTGTTGAGGCTGTAACTCTTGTTCTTTACAATATCTAGCGGCCACTCAGCGATGGGGCTAGAAAAGAACAAGGTTTTATCTCTCAGAACAGCCAGGAGAAAAGATAGGTTGACTCAGAAGGGAATTTATCTGGTCACCTACGTAGTTAAAGAGGGGATAACCCATTATACCCAAACTTTAGAAATTAATGGGGCTAGACCCGGTTATTGGAACCAAAAGTAAAATAAATTTGAATAAAAGTGGTGGAACTCCAACCATAAAATTAAGGGATCGACATGAGGATGTACGGATAAACCCGCTCAAAAGGGAATTTTATTTGGAGGTTGTCTGGTGTGCTAGTTTACAAACTTTGGATATGGGAGGGCTTGTAACCGACAAAGTCCTACTCACCAGGAGTAGCGCATGGAGTAGCTTAAGAATTAATAAGTAAAGGGGCACAACTTAAAGTAAACTTAGTGGGTGCAAATAGATAGGGACAAAATTAGTTTACAAACCAGACTACGCAAAGGGGAACGCACTATTAGGCAATGGGCCTCACTCACTAGGAGCAATTACGAACTCTGAAAAGTGTGATGACTAGACAGGAGGATCCCGGGAGGACGTCATTCGCGTGTATGCTACAACCGTGCCCAAAACGGGAATGCGCGTTTCGAACAGAATGGGAACTCTCCTTGCTGACCCCAGAATAAGACTGTAAAGTCTTAATTCGGATACTGGAATAGAGACTTATCATTGTGGACATCAGTAGATAGGGCCCTAGGCCAGCAACCTTGCTATGACAACACTGAGCATCACCGTTGCTGACGTCAAAAGGTAGTAGCTGAGTCTCAGTTATCCTACAACAATGATATGAGATGCCGTTGTTGCAGACGCCAGATGTGCAGTTTGTAAGGCCTCACATCTCCGAACAACAATAGGATGCATTGTTGTTGCTGACGTCAAGGACTGAAGTCGGAATAGCCGACCAATCCTAGTGCAACAACACGAGCCTCTGCTGTTGCAGACGTCAGAAAGACAGTGCCATACGGTCACCATCCCACAATAACAACCTGTTACGTTGCCATTGCTGACATCAGAGGTAGAGCCGGAGGGCCACCCACCCCTTAAAGCAACAGCAAGGGATGCAGCTGTTGCAGACGCAGGAGGAGGACACGGAGAACCATCAACCCCTTAATGGCCACATGCTATGCGGCCATTGCTGACGTCAGAGGCATGACCCCACTAGTCATGCCTCAGTGCAACAGCAGCATGTGAGGTAGTTGCGGACATCAGAAGGAGGGTCGCTCGAGACACATCACCTCATAACAACAACCCAATAAGTAGTTGTTGCTGACGTCAGTGGTCACAATCGGTAAGATCCCCACCACGTGCAACCACCTAGAGAGAGAAAAGAGAAAAAAAGAAGAAGACCGTACAGTAGTGGAAAAAATAATAAAAAATGACCTACTGAAGGTTTGCCAACTATGACCTATGTGTGACCGGTGAAGAAAAAAGTTTTGTTTTGGGTAAATTTGAATAGAAGTGGAAAGAGAATGTTTTGTTTGTTTTTGGTAGGAAAAAGGATAAACTTTAATTTGTTTGTTTAGAAGGGGAAAAGAAGAAAAATGGGTGAATAGTTTTTAATTGAGTTGATTTTGAGATAAGAAAATTTATTGGGTGAAAAAGTTATTATAATTGGGTCACATGCTACGCATAGAAGACCGAGAAAAATAAAAATAAAGTAAATAAAAAAAAATTTGAGGCCCGAGAGATAAGCAATGTGATCTGCTAAGTACAGTGTTATATGTGTCAACAGTAAAATTTTGGCTTGTTTGGCCGGAAAAATGAGCAACTTGGCTAGTGCTCAGTGAAGATAAGAAAAAGTTTGAAAAAGTGTGTTGACACACATACCAGACACAGATAACGAATCACGACCACACTTGACGTCCAGAATCAAGAGTGGAAGGTGTACTGTACCTCGTGATCGGAGATCCCGAAACCCTCAGGGGCTGTGAAAACCTCATGGGCTGTGATACTCAAGTACCCGTACCCAGGTATACTGTAGTTAGAGTACGTGCTAATCGCAGTCGTACTGTAACCAAAAGGCCTACGGTGCTACAGTAACCTATCCGATCACACGCAGTGGATGGAGGCCCAAATTGAAGAGAAAAAAAATGGAAAGAACAGAAAAAATGAAGCTCAGAGGAGATTGAGGCAGAATACTCGATTTACTCAACTCTGGGAATTTTATGACTCTTGGGGATTAAATCTGGGGAAAAATCGACACTAGTGGATTAATTAAAGCTTACAGGAGTTACTATACTCATAAGGCATTAATTTACGCGCAAGAATCATTAAATTAATCACACGTGGGGCAAATCCCGACCTACAGTAATTAAACATTACTCAAATGTGGTGCTATCTGAGTTGGCGTTAAACTGGAATATAAGGGCCTATTCCGACCTGAGGGGCAGTGTACCTTCTTAAGGGCATATCCACTTACATGAGGGCAAAAATTTCATCCTAAGGGTCAGTGATCCCACTCGGAATGCAAATCAGCAGACCTGAGAGAGGTTTCCCCACTCAAGTGGCGATTCTCATGATCTGATGGAGGTTTCCCCCACTCAAACCGAAAATTTACCTGATTGAAAGAGGTATCTCACTCAAAAGGGTAAAAGGTTCATTCCTAAGGACTGTAAAGTCAGACTTAAAGGTCGATTTTCCAGCCTCCCCATGTCACATTAAACGAAGTGGAGCCATGTCACATTAAACGGAGGTGGTGATCAGTCACATTGACGGGAAAAACCTGTACCATATCCCATAGGTAATATGGTCATGACACTGTAGGTGACATGCTGTGACCCCGTGGGGTGGCTTCATTAATATTCTTCGTTTCGGGAACCCAACCCAGCTGGTACTACCACAGGTAAACCTATGGTGTACCTCGGCCTTGTCCTAGGGTTAATGCTGTAGAATAATGGACAACGCAGCCGGGTCGGGGGTGCCAATCCCTAGTCCTTATTCACCGGAATGGGGAACGGTGCCATTCCAAGAATGGCGTACTGTAGGGGACCCGGTTGTTAACCTAAATCCCCTTACTGGCCCTGACCTTAAGGGCCTGAGGGCTTTCTTAACTGAGGGTACTTCCGGGGGAAAACTAGCTTAGGGGAGACTCCCACAAATATACCCTCAACAACAATAACCCCTGAGAAGACTTATGACACCTCTTCTCAAATTACTAGGCGCTAGGCGACGAGTTCGGGGTCAAGTTGGGGTCCTATGGACGGCGATGTACGGGAACAAGAATCCGGGCAATTTGGCGTGAGGTTCGGCGGCTGCTGATCGGCAGGCGATGGTAACGGACGATTCCTCAGTGAGGGTGACGGTATTCTACGATTAATGGCGACGGGGATGGGTTCCTATGGTCGGGTTACTGTAGGGTGACGGGTATGTGTAGGCTGGGCACAAATATGCTAATTTTATTCGACGTGCGGCAAGACGCAGTTGACAATACAAAATAATAATAAAATCAACGACGGTAAACGCGGACGCAAAGGCTGAAGACGAAAAACCAGTTAGGCCCAATAATGAGTGACAAAAAGACAAAACATGCCCTTTTAAAGGGCTCCATAAACTACAGTATGCCTTGGGCGGAGTTAAGACCCCCCAAGCTAACTTCTGCAGGGGAAATCGTTGCAGAAGATGCCTATGATCACATAGACATTTTCCAGTTCACAACGTTAAGCATTGGGGCAAGTTTTCACTCTCCATGCTTAAAATAGGAACGTCACTAGTGAGAATTTCCAACTAGTTGTTTCACGTTGCAAAACGTCGCTAGTTTTTACTGATAAGAAGTGCACCTTGTGCTCTAATTACAGCGATGAGCTCGGAGAGCTTATCTCTAACAGAAATTCTTGACTAGCGGGTACATACGGTAGTCTACGTGTGCGATTGAAAATAATAAATCGAAACGGAAATAAAAGTGCGCAAAAGCAACAGAAATAAACATAATAAGCACACACATAAGTTGCATGTAAAAAGTATAAAAACGAAACGCAAAATTGATGTAAATTACTGTAACACAAAACATAACGAAAATCATAACGGAAAATTGTGATGTGAATCACGTGACGTTCGACGAAATCCGTCGGCACGTGACACAAGAAATACCGTATTCCCACAGAGTCAAAAAAACACCTGCCGTGTACGAAAATGCAAAAACCCGAACCCAGATGCAAGGCTCAAGTGGAACACATGGAAACAGTAAAGCACAGGAGAAACTAAAAGCATGTAGGCGTGGTAATAAATCAACAGTAAACTAAAACAAGTAGGCGTGGAAATTAAGCATACGGTAAACAGAAGCATGTAAATCAAAGCAATGATCGGCCGAAGAAGAAATCATGATAGCAGACCCCTCCATGGCCTAAAGGTGTGGTCTAAAGAAGCAGTATAAAAGAAGAAAAGCATAGTGAAAAACCGTCAGTCATTGTTACTATTTTCTTTTTGCATAAATTAAATTCGTATTTGTGTACTTGGCGGATTATATTCGTGTATTTGTCGGGAAATTATTTGTGTATTCAAGAGTTGAATTTGTAATTGTGTTGGTTGTCGTTAGTTGTATTGTCCCTTGTCCTCTGGATCATAGTCGAAAAGCTCGTTTCCGCAGCAAGTAAAAGTATTATAGAATCTAGGCTGAGAACCGACCCATTGACTTCATTTGGGCGTTACAAAAACAACTTTAATGGAGAATCCTTATGATAATTTTGTGCTTTTTTTCCAACGTTTCAAAAAAATGTTTTCCTGACAGAAAATTTCTGTGATTTAGGAATGGGATGTTCGTGCATACCTACCCCTACTGCAGCGCAAAAACATGTGAAATTTAGATGGCCAAATGCAACCAAAAAATGGACTATCTCAACCATCAAAAACGATTTCAATTTATATAATTTGCATATTGTGAGCGTTTACTCTAATGTATAGAAATTTTCAGTATTCGATGTATTGAGATTCGCTCTTTTGAGAATCGCTGTATTGAGATTTCGCTGTATTGAGACTTCGCTCTAATGACAATCGCTGTATTGAGACTTCAATGTAATGAGAATCGCTGTATTAAGACTTCGCTGTAATGAGAATCGCTATTTTGAGACTTCGCTGTTTTGAGTTCCACTGTATTGGGGACATGCCATTGCAATTAGTGCCGCATCGAAAATGCTGGTCTGGGAACACTGCACTGCCGGCAATACTTAATTTGAGAGACATGGATCCACAGTAGGATTAAGCCGAATATTAGTTTTCCAGTGTGAACCGATACACTATACACAAAGAATCCAACATCGAGCATGGAACTTCATGATAAAAATGATTAATTGAGAATTTCCTGTTATCATGTTTTTAAATGGCTTTTCTTCCACAATGAGGCTTGAATTGATGCTTCCTTGGAAAGTTTCGGCCTATATTTGGCTTGACTGCCCATTCTTTTTACGTGAGCCGCATCATGTGACGATGGCGAAGTTGTCGTTGTGGGCGGCGTCAGGTCAGATTTGAATTTTTTTGTCTCTGATGCCACAGGAAATGCGGCCGCTGCTTGTTCCTTATATTCGATCATAAGCTTTCTGTCTGCTTTTTTCAAATTTGCTATCAAACTAAATAAAGCATCGTCGTCTCGGCGTCCAGCTCCTTGTTGCAGAACCTTACTATTCGCTTCATATTTCGATAATGAAACGGTGGACATTTCTGACATATGGAAATCGGGCGTTTCCATAGTTTTTTCTCGATTCGGCGTACAAAAATGGGCCGGAATACAAAGCGCAAACCAGCAACAAATTATGGAACCGAAAATGATACCAGTAACCACCAAGCTGAAAACTAAAATCAATTATAGCCTATTTTGATTCAAAATGATATAAACAGCGAAAATCCGAAAAGAGTAGATTCAATTTAATACACAATTTTCAGCTAGTAGAAAATTTAGTCAAATATGATAAGAACGGAAAAGGCAAAAATCATTGAAAATCATCAGGTTTATTCACTCTCGATTTGGACAGAACTATTTTGATACCTGACCGTTAATCGAGATTTCGACTACGCAACAAGGTAATAGAGGGATATTTTCAGCTATTCGTCTTGCCGCTCACAGATGAACAAATTCTTTCATTGATTACAGTAATAAGCTGACTAGCTTTTTATATTGAGAGTACTTTCACGGGATCCGTGAATAGAGTATGGACTATATGCATTTTCTCCAGGTGAGGATGGAAAATACGTCCACAAATTGAGCGCGAGAGGGCCGGCATCCTGGTTCCAAGGTAAGGGTTTACCCCCACTCCCTATGTGCATGTATTGTCCAGAGATTTTTTACTACACATTTAAATGACTGGAAAACCGGATTCATGCATTTCAGACATCGAGTCATGGCTTTTTAACGGTGCTAATGAAACCAGAAACGCGCTGATAGAAAGTTAAGACACTAGAACGTTTGCTAATGATAGCACGTGAGAAATTTTCAAGAAAAATTCGAGAAGAAAATTAGATAAAAGATTTCAATAAAGTGTGGTAAAAAATCAAAAATCGTCATTCTCTAACATTTATTAAAAAAAGAAGTAAAAAAAAAGTATTTTTTTAAAAAAAGAAGTATTTTTTGAAACTACCAACATCAAGCATGATTTCATGAATCGATAATACAATTAAAGCAAGTTATTCTGTAGAATCGGCAAATCTACACATTAGTTTCAGAACAACGAAGTATCGTTTATCAACCGCGCTAACTGTGCTAATGAAATATTTTTCTATTTGCACGTGCGAATGAAACTCAATGTAAAAAAAACCTGCATTCATTTAACATTCTATGGTCTGTTTTTTAAATGCTTGTAACGCAGAATTTGTTGTTGACTGTATGTTAGGAATCGATTAACTGGCGGCGCTAAACGGTGACTTAACTCTTAACTATACTGGATACCTCGTTTAAAAATAATTTCGGCCGAGAAATGTGCAAAAAAAATTTCGCACGGCTAAAAAAATATTCGTTTTGCACAGAAAGCTAAGCAAATGACCAGTGATGCGGCGCGATGCGCCGGATTTTGAGATTCCAATTTTCCAAAGCACACCAATTGTATTAGGAACTTAACTCCCAATTTTTTCATTAAAGGAGAACCATGTTCAAAATTGTTTTTCTCATTTCAAACTTTTTTCTTAAAAAATAGCCTTCAATTTCGTCAAATTTCAATTGCGTAGCTTTTCCCCCTAATACAGTATAGTGTGCGCACGCGCGGTAATTGAGCAAGCGATGTAAACTTCATTTCATCTTTCTTCGGACCAGCATTTTGAAAAACCGCTTAATTAAATTTCAATATATGCTTGCACCTTTGTTTATTTATTCTGATTCTACATTAGCCAGACTGCCCATATTTCAAATATTTAACGAGTTTCTTAGGCAAAATTGTAGAACCGATAACTAGCGAAAATTCTTACACTATTTGCCACCAGGCTAGGACTAATTCGTCACAGCATATCAGTCCATAACAACAATTTTGTCCCAACGGACATCTAAAGAACATTTATGCAATATGATCAGCAAAATTACCGAATCAACATGAAAAGGAGTTATACATACTCATACAAGATCTTTCGAATAGCCCTGCCATCATTAGCTACTAAATTGAAGTAAGCGTCGTTCACTCCTATTGAATAAACGCATATGGATGCATTTGGATCCTAAATAAAAGGGTAGTAAGTAATAAAAATCTTATATGGAATGGAAAGCCATCTTTCTCCGAAAATACTTGAAATTTTGCAGATTTTCTAGCATCTACGTGTGACTTCATTGAGGAGCTACATTTATTTCTCGTCCGTATAGTCTTGGTTTAAAATCCTTCTTTTACGATTCAGGATTTTTTTAACTAACTTATCATGGAACAATCCATCAATCAATCAAGCAGTCAGATTATCAACCAATCAACAAATCAGAAAACCAACTGACCAAAAAGAATATCGATGAACCAACCAACCACGAAATTAACCAGCGAATCAGGGAACAAACCATGCTTTGATGAACCAACCAGACAATCAGAGAAACGTCCAACTAACCAGGGAATCAACCAAACAACCACTAACCAGGTAATCAACCATCAATCAGCCAACTGAAATCAGAGAATCAACCAATTAAACGGGGAATCAATGAACGAACAACTATGAAATCAATCAACCACTGAATCAAACCACGTAATCAAATCAACCAACCAATCAGAGAATCAACCAACTAATCAATCGACTTTTCACGGTTCCAGGCATATCATTTTACCCCGACCTTCCAGGTTTGCTAGATACACTGGCACATCCTAAAAAGTGTGTAGACTCAGAAAAAAGCTTGAAAATCAACTTCGACTGCATTCTGTCTATTTTGTATGAGATAAATGTAGTATTGATTGCCTATCCCTACGCCTGTTTGGCTTGACAACCACCGAAACGATTCGGCAACCAACCAAATTTTGGTACTGACTGGTACTAGATGAACCGATAGGCTTTGTACATGTATTATGGAGAAGTGAACAAAAAAAAAACGGATATCCACAAACATGTTTAATATATTTATCATACATGCAAAGTCAAAAAAATTTCTTCAAAAAAGTTCATGGGGGGGGGGGTGTCTGACAATTTTTCGGGCCTGGTAGTTTCAAGGGTTTCAGGTAGAAGGCTTTATTGGCCGATAGCCAAAAGACCTGATAATCGGCCGATGCATCGGTCGATAAATAGTCTTGAGACATAATATTTTCATCGTAAAGATGTGTCTCAGGGGCGGGCACAGCAATGTCTTAAAACACTGTTCAAAAACAGGCCTGATCAGTTTCACAAATGACGTTCACCCAAATTTCTGATTGCAAAATTCATTTGAATGACGAAGTATGCGCATGAGAATTAAACACTTCGGGTGAAATATGATTATTACACTCACTACTTTTATAAACTTGTCCATGTCATAGAAGTAAGTTCTGTTGAATGACACGCGAGTACTATCCGAAACATAACGCAACGGTGGTGTCCCTTCTGTTGATCCGCCTAAATCACGGACAATGCGCTCGATATCTTGGTACAAATGAATGCTGAAATAGAATAAAAACTTTAAATATAATAGATTATTCATATCATAGATATAGTGAGAATATTGCATTTACGGGAACTTACAGGCCGCTGTCGGCGAAGTTTCCGACGGTAGATGAATCCTCGACGATTAATCGACTATTTGTCGTTTCTGATGAATAATTGCAGTCGGAAAAGTCGGTTAGTAGAACGAACGTAGAAAAAATGTAAACAAAAGAAATCATCGTACAAATTAGAAGCATCAAGAAGGGGGCAATTAATCGACGAGCATTACGTAAGCTATTTGTTGTAAAGTCAACGGTTGTTAACAGCGGGAGAACAGTCGTTAAAAACTAGAAGCAAAATAATGAAACGAGGATAAAAAATCAAGGGACGAATATGCTACTTGAATTTTTAAAAATTCATGTTATACTTCATTTATTTTGAAATAATCGATTTCCGTTGAAAAAAACTAGTAGTAAACTTATTACTGTAAACAATGAAAAACCGGCAAACAGATAGTGGGTGTAAAATTCCTTGCCCCGTTAAGTGGTCAAAATTTCTCGACTAGCATTCAGGTATTGACAGAATTGACAGTGGATCTGTTTCTTCAATGAATAGGCGTTTCACATTCTCATGAAGAAATTTAGTGTTCTTCAACAGCATACAGTTTTCTACCAAGTGAAATTGAACCTGTGCTGCGCCTGTCATTTTAAATTAAGTGGACTACAGTACACAAAAAGCATCTACATTGAACGCATTTGCCTGAAGATAAACAGGCTCTGGACAGAAATGAATAGTAGTACCGTGTGGGTAATGTATACAACTCGAGAATAGAAGATGCAAGAAATAGCGGGGATGTTCCGCGCTTAACCGGAACCGCGAAACCCGCCATTTTTCCCAGAGGGAGCGGGGTAATTTGCAGATGTATTTTCCGGTTTTCGTGAAATATTCTAAAAACAGCAATTTGCATGTGTCAGGTTGCATTCTGAACTGAATGTTTCAACACTTACTATTTTATGTGGATTTTTTTCAATTTGCTTTCATCTAGTAACCCATAAATATAATCTTTCGCGTGACTGAATAAATGTTTCCACTTAGCAATTCTATTCGATACCTCTGTACTAGAGTGTGAAGGGTCAGACTGTCAACAGTTCCACATGAGATCAACGTTTTACCATTCATGAACATATTCTTCGATCAAATCATGAACAAGTACTTTTTCTCCAAGTGACAGAAACATTCTGTTTTCAAAGAATGAGGAATGTCAAGAAAACTTTTCAATGTTTGATCGAAGGATTATGATATATTTTGAGTGCAATTTGCAAAAATACAGTACTTATTAATATATTGAACTTCTCTTTTCTTAACATGATATAAGCATGTTTTTCTTGTCCCAAGTTTCATATGAAAAATTTCGAGATTTCTGACAAGAAGTGACATTCTCGAGCTTTTCTACATATAAAATGTGCGAGAGTATTTTGGGTATAACTGAATTGGATACAAAAAATCGATGCAGAATGAATCTATGAGAAAAATACTGCTGTTGGGCTACAGTAAAAAATTTCCTTCGTATAAAATTCTTGGGGCAATCTTTGTATATGTACATATACAGAGAGGCTTGCACAAAAAAATAAGTAAAATTCAAAACAAATTATCGAAATTCTACGAATTTAGTTCTGATTCAGCCAGGGGCGTGCACAACGGGCCGCCTCCCCCCATGAAAAAATCCTGCGCACGGCCCTGGATTCAACCAAACAGTCTACCTTCATAATTCTAGCATCAAAAACTAAATCTATATATGTTATCCCCTAGGACAACTATTTTTGACTGCTTAGCAGATTTGCGTATAAAAAATGTCTTTCAACATTTGTTGTTATTTAAACACTTTTTCATTTAACAAATTTACTGTGTATCTTAGGGCCTGAATCGGGCCTGGAATTTCCGACCCCGGCTCGAAATTTTTTTTTTGAAGCCCTAACCCGGCCCGGTCCGAAATCGGGCTTTAGCCTTGGGGCCCGGCCCGATTAAAAAACAAAGCCCGAAGCTCAAGTTCGATTTTAGAATTTTTTTTAAATTTTCAAAAAATTTTAAACAGAAAGAGTATGAGTAAAGAGCATAGTTGGTCAGGCCAAGCTTTGACTACTTATTCCATAGCTTTTTGGTTTTAAAAATTTGAAAAATCGAAAATCTCTTGGTTTTCTTCAGGTAAGTACACTGAAAAAAATTAGGTGTCACCACTGTTTTTTTTTGTACGAGACAAACATTATTGGCTTCGTACAAAGATTTTTTTGATAAACTTTGTACAAAGAACAAAAAGAATTTATCGACATTATCTGGTCAGAAACCGCTCCTCCAGGCTCAAGTCTAGTATCAGAAAGCACAGTAAAATTTTCCGACGCTTCGCGCCGGATTTTATTTCATAATTCTTTGCAATAATGAAACTCACTATTTTTCTACAAATCGTGCTTTCTGGAGAAAAATTTCCGGAAAAAGGAAAAAAATGTTGGCGGTCCTGTATGTGAAAAAAATTTTGGTGTTTCAGAGAGTCAAAATCTATTTTTCTAACTTTTTTGTGACTATAATTTTAAACATGAAGCCGAGTTCGGATTCAGAAGCATCATTGAAGTAATTTTCAGAAATTTCAGGTTTAGCCTGAAGTTTTTCAGATTTATGAGAGTAATGAGTATATTTTCTTAATTTGTAAAACGATTATGAAGGACATGAACTCAAGTGCCATCAGGAAAGAGGTTTGGCGGAAATACACGAGAGATCGTGGGTTTTTTATTGTACAAGAAAATTTTTATTCGTACAAAGAGTTTTGGCCAATCTTTTTGGATTGTACAAAAAAGCACTAGGTGTCACGGACAAAATTTATTTGATGCCGTAATCACCACGAATGCAATCAAAAACTATACCTTGCACATCAAAACTTTTCGGGCTTCCTGGTGCTTTTGAAGAATAGGTCGGCCCGCCCCGAGAACTTTTTCAGACAGCCCGAATCCCGTATTTCGGGCTTTAATTCAGGCCTTAGCTTTTGCTTCTAACACAGTAAAACCGTAACCGTGGTTTTTAAACTGGTAAAGACGAAACCGTGGATTCACAGATTCTAAAACCGAAATCGGAAAACACGAAGAAGTGAAACTGGAACATCTCTAAAAAATGGTTTTGGAAAGTGCACGCGAAATTGGCAATGCCTGAATCATTTTTTTCTCGCTCATGAAAGTAAAAAATTGACAAAAACATGGATTTCTCGATCAAACAAAATAACTATAGTCTGTTTTTTTTCAAATGCTTGTAACGCAGAAATGCTGAAAGTAAGTACGCATGCAGAATTTCGCGCCGAGATAATATCGTTGTTGACTGTATGTTAGGAATCGATTAACCGGCGGCGGTAAACTGCGGACTAATCTCCCAACTAAACTCCATGTATGATTTCCTTCCGCTGCTAGAAGGGTCAGAGAAAAATTTCGCACGGTAAAAAAATATTCGTTCTGTGCAGAAAAAGCTGAGCGAGACCAGCGCTGCGGCGCGATGAGCCAGATTTTGGGATTTTAACTTTCCAAAGCACACCAATTGTATCAGGATCTTAACTCAATTTTTTTCATTAATGAGACCCATGTGCAAAATTTTTTTCTTATTTCCAGCTTTTTTTCTCACAAATAGCCTTCGATTCCGTCAAACCTCAATTGTCGCGTTTTTTCCCGTAATACAGTATAGTGTGCGCTCGCGCGGTATTTAAACAAACAGTATATACTCTATCTCATCCCAAGAAAAACAGACTACAGAAATCATACCTGCAATTACGGCGGTCTCCCCCGACACGGTCGGACTTGGAATTTTCCCCCAAATCGAAAAAATTGAGCAAAACATGGCATTGATTGAGTTTTTTGGAAAATATTCGGAATTTTTGGTCATTTTTTGACTATTTTGGGACCCTCCATGATTTTGGGGAAATGGGTACCTCATCTCACAAATTTGGATTTTACCCTTGTCATAACCGACTGGAGGTCTTACAGGTATGCTAGAAATACCCAGGTTACGAGACGTTATCCAGAAGTTAATTTTTCCTCTTATCAAACAGATCTGACCGATGTCCTGGTGTTTTCGATCAGCCAGAAGACCAAAAAAAACATTTATCATGAATTCGGGCAAAACAAGAAATATCATACGTATTTCGAACCGAAAACAGCAACCCAACTTAATAATTGGATTCCTCAACCAGCAGCAAGACTTTCTGACGTTACTCATCACTGACATGTATCTACATATTAGAAACAATTAAAATCAATAGGTTGTAAATTTTGGTAAAGCATACTTCCGGTTTGATAATCAACATCGCGCGATAAATTTCAATCGTAACGTCAGATAGATAAGGATAAATAACGAAAAGCACCAAAACGGAATGGCAACGTGGACAATTCGAAAATTGAACAAATCCTCCATTTTCAAGCACAAACACAATTGAAACGCAACGAAGAGCAGAGTCATGGCAAAACGTAAATAGGCGAACTTCAGTTCGTAAAATAAATCGATTTTCGAACGAACAGAGCGCATCAATCTGCTGAAAATATTGCTACTCGCATCTACAGCCATGCTAGGTGTCTGTCTCTTCCTGCTCATAGCTTCTCTAAACTTTTCAACTAAACGCACGACCGCGAAGCCGCCGATAACAAAATCTAAAATCCATAGCGGAAATAGGACAGCGAACCAATTCCAAGTGATTTTACGATCTAACCGTATGACAATCAAAATCAATAAAATCAATATCCAAAGCCATAAAGAGATAATTCGATGGACGAACGCCATACTCTGAAATGTTACGATTAGTGTAATTGATCAATAAAATTCAGCGTATACAAACTTTCTATTCCTTTTGTGGAGTTGGATTTCCCGAAAAAATTGATGAACTTTGAATTAAGTTTTTTTCAACACAAGTATAGCTATTTCGCACATCAAGCACGTGCACATGATAAAATTTGATCTGATCCAGTGAGTAACTAACCGATTGCAATGTGCTTAGTACTGTTCGGTACCTTATTCATTTTCCTACAAAGATGTCATGTTACTGGTGCATTTGTTTCACCAGTGCCTATCAGAACACAGAGAACTATGATAAAACTTTTTTATCTTTTTGAGAGCAATTTTCGAGTATGAATGCCTTTTTTTGAACATTTTTCAGTTAGAATTCACACTTTTGACACACCGCCGTTAGTCATTTTTTTATTTCATTGATTCTAATGATGCAAGAATTATGATCGTAGCTAAAAAATTGAACGGAATAAACTCGATTTTCCAAAACCTGAAACTAAACTTTTCCGATTTTTGTAAACCGGATGCAGATTTATCTCCAATGCGTTAAGCATAGGCACTAGAAATTTTTCAGTCATGATTAAAATAACATATAACAATTCACAACCATTATCATTGAGTTAAAATCGTTAGGATCGGTTTTCTATTTCTAGGATTCCGGTAAATGAACAAATTAAAGGACAAATAGAAGCACATATATCAGCAATCTTCATTGGTTTTGGGAAGTCGAGTGCATTTCGTTCAATTTTTTTGCTACGACCCCGATTCTTGCATCATTGAAATCAGCATAAAAACTGATTCAGGTCGGTGAGTCAAAGGCATAAATCCCTTGGAGAAATTTTCGAAAATCGTTATTAATAGTCAAATTTGCTCGCAAAAGGATGAAAAAATTTGTATCGTAGTCCTCTGGGGTCGGTTTCATCAAAGACACTTAAGCTCCAACTCAGCTGCAGCTAAACTTTCCCCGAGCTGCACCTTAACGACAATGTTAATAAGATACATTGTTGAGCTGCAGCTTAACATTCTCGATATGTTTTGCGTGCAGATTTGAGCTGCAGCTCAGCTAGAGCTTAAGTCTCTTTGATGAAACCGGTCCCTATTATTTAATAAGGTTCCGTAAAACAAATTTGCCAACAATGTACACTACTCTGCAAGGAACTGAATAAACTACTGAATGGTACCAAGCGTATCGTATCGATTAGATATTCACTAAATAAACTCGGTTCAAGGTTTATCATTTCTTGAAAATCGAACTTTAAAAAGTGCGTCATAAATACATTCACTGTATGTGTCTTAAGACACATTATGTGAGAAGGTCGACCTTCCCTAGAGCCCGGTTCATATTTCTGCTCGTTGCTCGGCGAGCATGCTCGGAAGCGTGCTCGGAGATGTTCGGCGAGCACAGCGTCGAGCAAGCTGCTCGCCGAGCATGCTCGGCGAGCGAATATTTGCTCGTCGAGCAGAACCCCGAGCACAAAAAATTTGCTCGCCGAGCATGCTCGGGTTAGAAGAAATTTTTTCTACTCCTCCAAGCATGCTCGGCGAGCAACACATGTTATAAGTATAGACGCGTCTCAGACTGGGATAATTTATCAAAAATTAAACAATGCGCGCACGATCATGCCAAATTATGGGCGCTCTGATTGGTCGGTAGTAGGCATGTATCGGGCCAGAGAATATCGGATCGGGTCAGACGATTAAAATACCAAATCGGGTCACGGGTCGGGTCAGAGACATCTTACAAACCAGGTCAAGGGTCAAAAAATATGTTCAGTTTATAAAGTGTAACACAAGCACATACTCGTCATGTTACATATTTGTTTATTATTCAGTGTAAATAAACATTGAAAATTAGAAATGACTATTGCTTTTAAATAGTAATTGCTGCTTTGAGAAACGAGAAATGAAACGAGACAGGGGAAATGAGAAATAAATAAAATCTTTCTCTTATTCAAGGCAAAAAACGAAAATCAATCCGATCTACGATTACTGGAAACAGATGAAAAAATCTGAAATGATAGCCAAAGATGGCATGTCCTTCTTGTCTGCCGGAATAATGTTTGTTGAGAATTTCATTTTTTGCTCAATCTCAAAAACTGCTCCTTGAAAACTTTCTCTCAGGTACAAGATTTATTTTTCTTTTTTTTTATTAAGTGCATGTAAATTGTAGAATGACCAACATCGGTGTTCACACAAAAGTTTCCCTACAGAACTTTTTGAATACAATAGAAATTATAGAACACTTAATTTGAAACAGTATTTCACCTCGAAAAGTTTTACTTTCAACATGATATGGTTGAATAATTCTTCGTGAATTATGGATTGGAACGATTTTTAGGCATACTTTTTCAGAAGGTGAAGGCTGAAAATTATTCAACAACCATTGTGTCATAATGCATTGAAGGGAAAAAGCACATTGTCATTTCATTCAACATTTTTCTTATCACAAAACCAAAAGTGACCCAAGATTTACACTTGCCCAGTAAGTAATCACATGCAGGGCTGAGTAGTGCAAAAATTGCCGTAGAAAACAGGATATTATCGATCATAGCTCGCCCAAAAAAACCATCGGCCGATATTTGAAAAAGTCAATTATCAGCCATGCCAATACATCGATCATTCCCTACCTTCATTGGAAAACTACCGAGAAAATTTTATTCTTGAAATATATGTAATAATGACTAAATTAATCTCATGTAGAACAAAATTTTAGCCGTTTTTTCTTCTAACAGTGAGAATGATCGACTGAATTTTTTGACCCGCGGGTTTTTGACACGCGTGACCTTCAAGGCACAGAGTTATCCTGGAAAACGGCTAAGATCAAGTCTTTTTCATCCTTCGGGTCAGAAAACATTGTGTAGGATCGGATAGCATAGCTGGTCAAAAGCTCCGATACATCTCTAATCCCTAGATTTATTTGTAGGATTTCATTTTTTTCTTGTAAAGTTTTTGCAATGTCTATTCGAAAAAATTATCAGATGATGAAAAATTTGAACGTATTGAGCTTGTTCGTAAAAAAGAATTCCTGCTTAACGTTTGATCTGATTACAAGGACGTTAGGAAAAAACGCCATATTTTCAAGGTACTTATTTTATGGTTCGTACATGGAAAGAAATAAGTGTGCATTTTAGGAGAAAAATTTTCTCGCGAAGTATGAACCAACTCCGAACACGCTCGGCGTCGCCGAGCATCCACGAGCATGCTTGGCGAGCATGCTCGGAGATGCTCGCCGAGCATGCTCGGGGTAAATTTGTTCGCCGAGCAGAAGTATGAACCGGGCTTAAAGCTCGGTTCATACAACTGTTCGTTGCTTGGCGAGCACAGATGCGAGCAATCTGCGCGCTGAGCAAATATTTGCTCGGCGAGCAGAACACCGAGCACATAAACTTTGCTCGCCGAGCATGCTCGAGGTAGTAGAACATTTTTCTACTCCTTCAAGCATGCTCGGCGAGCAACACGTGCTACAAGTATCGGCACGTCGCAGACTGGGCTAATTTATCAAAAACTGAAAAATGCGCGCACGACCCAATGCGAAATTTTGCGCGCTCTGACCGATCAGTAGTGTAGTAGGGATGTATCGGGCCAGAGAATATCGAGGCGGGTCACGGGTCGTCGGGTCAGAGACCCCTAGCAAACCAGGTCAAGGGTCAAAAAAATATGTTCAGTTCATAAAGTGTGACACAAGCACATATTCGCCATGTTACATGCTTGTTTATTATTTATTGTAAATAAACATTGAAAATGAAAAATGACTCATCTTATTACTTTTAAATACTAATTGCTGTTTTGAGAAACGAGAAATGAAACGAGACAGGGAAATGAGAAATGAACAAAATCTATCTGTTATTCAAGACAAAAAACTAAAATCTATTCGATCTAGGATTGTAGGAAATAAATCAAAAAATCTGGAATGATAGCCAAGGATGGAATGCCTGCCGAAAAAATGTTGGTTTAGAATTTTATTTTTTGCTAAATCTCGAAACTGCTGCTCGAAAAATTTCTATCTGGTACAAGACTTATTTTTGTCTCGTTTTTATTCAATGCTTGTTAATTGAAGAATGACCAACATCGGTGATTGTTCGCACGAAGGTTATACTATAGAACTTTTTGAACACAATAGAAATTATGGAACACTCAATTTGAAACAATATTTTATCTCGAACACTCTTGGACACCATATCATTGCTTTTAACATGATGTTGTTGAATAATTCTTCTTGAATTATGGAAATTGAACGATTTTTAAGCATACTTTTTCGAGAGGTAAAGGCTAAAAATTATTCATCAACCATTGTGTCATAATGCATTGAAGGAAAAAATCACATTGTCATTAAATTCAACGTTTTTCTTGTCTAAATAATAACTAAAAGAGGCCTAAAATTTACACTTTCCCAGGAAATAATCACATGCAGGGCTGATTAATGCAAGAATTGCCATAGAAAACAGTATATTATAGATCATAGCTCGCCCAAAAAACCATCGGCCGATATTTAAAAAAGCCAATTATCAGTCAATGCGAATATATCGATCATTCTCTAACATCTTTGGAAAACTATTGAGAAAATTTTATTTTTGAAATGTATGTAATAATGACTCAATTAATCTCTTGTAGAGTAAAATTTTATCTGTTTTTTCTTCTAACAGCGAAAATGCTCAAATGATTATTTTGATCCGTGACATTCAAGGCACAGAGGTATTCTGGATAACGGCTAAGGTCAAGTCTTTTTTCCTCCTTCGAGTCTGAAAATATCGGGTAGGATCGGATAGCATACCTGGTCAAAAAGTCCGATACATCGCTAATCGCTAGGTTTATTTGTGGAATTTCATTTTTTTGCTGTAAAATTTTCGCCATGTCTATTCGAACATACTTATCAGATGATAAAAATTTGAACTTATTGAACCTGATGAAAAAGAATTCTTGTGGAACGTTTAATCCCCTGATTACATGGACGTTTGGAAAAAACACCGTGTCTTCAAAGATATTCAGTAAGAACTATAGTCCGTTTTTTATAAAATGCTTCCAAATAGAAAAGTGACACAAATCCGTACTGTCGTCAGAATCGTTTACATGAAGTCCTTACTGTAAAATTTTCTACTCGAAAAATTGCTTAAGGTTAGGCCGGTAGGCTCACAAAGTTCCAGTCCTATATGATATTTTGTTTATCAGAAAATCACAAAAATCTGAAATACTACTTGCTTTCCACATTCATTATTTGGAAGCATTTTAAGAAAAACAGACTATAAGAGGTATTGATTTTATGGTTCATACATAGAAAGAAATATGTATGCATTTTGCGGGAAAAATTTGCTCGCGAAGTATGAACCGATTCCGAGCATGCTCGGCGAGCCTCGACGAGCATCCCCGAGCATGCTCGGAGATGTTTGCCGAGCGTGCTCGGAGCTGTGTTCGGAGATGCTCGTCGAGCACAGTTACGAGCAAGCCGCTCGCCGAACATGCTCGGCGAGCAAATATTTGCTCGGCGAGCAGAACAGGAGTAGAAATTTTTTCTACTCCTCCGGGCATGCTCGGCGAGCAACGTATCTTTGTCTCTATTTTATTAAATGCTTGTGAATTAAAGAATGGCCAACATCAGCACTACATTGTTCACACAAAGGTTTCACTATAGAACTTTTTCAACACTACAGAAACTATAAAAAACTCAATTTGAAACAGTATTTTATCTCAGAAAGTTTTTAACACCATGTCATTGCTTTTAACATATTGTTTAATAATTCGTCATGAATTAGGGAAATTGAACGACTTTTAAGCCTACTTTTTCAGCAGGCGAGGGCTAAAAATTATTCATCAACCGTTGTGTCATAATGCAATGAAGGAAAAAATCACATTGTCATCACATTCAACGTTTTTCTTATCACAAATAACCAAAAGTGACCTAAGATTTTTTTTTTTTCTTTCCAATAAACTTTCTTTCCTTTCCAACTTTCCAATTCTTTCCAACTTTCCCAATAAAGAATAACATGCAAAACTGATTAATGAAAGAATTGCCATAGAGAACAGGGTATCATCGATCATATAGCTCGCCCAACAAACCATCAGCCGATTTAAAAAAGTTAATTATCAGGCGATGCAAATACATTGATCATTCCCTACCTTTATGGGAAAACACCGATAAAATTATATTTTTGAAAAATATGTAGTAATGACTTAATTAATCTCATCTGCACAGAGATATTCTGGATAACGAGTAAGGTCAAAAGTGTTTTTTCCTCTTTCGGGTCGGGTCAGAAAATATCGGGTTGGATCGGGTATCATACCGGGTGAAAAGGTACGATACATCCCTAATCGGTAGATTCATTCGTGGGATTTCATTTTTGGCTGTAAAGTTTTTGCCATATCTATTCGAAAATAATCATCAGATGATGAAAAATTTGAACTTATTGAACTTGTTCGTGAAGAACAATTCCTGAGGAACGTTTAATGACCTGATTAGAAGGACGTTAGAAAAAACGCCATGTCTTCAAAGAAATTCAGGAAAACCTAAGTACTCAAGGTACTGATTTTATGGTTCATAAATGGAAAGAAATAAGTATGAATTTTAGGGAAAAAATTTGCTCGCGACGCGAAGAATGAACCAACTATAAGCATGCTTGGCGAGCATGCTTGTAGCTGTGTTCGGAGATGCTTGGCGAGCATGCTTGGGGTAAATTTGCTCTCCGAGCAGACGTGTGAACCGGGCTTAATAGAACATCTGGATAAGTAAAAAAAAGTGCCCTAGAAATGTGATATATGTAGTTTTTAGCGCTGTGAATTGTGATGACATTAATTTTACCTGAAGATCGAAATTTGGGACGCCCAACGATGTTGATTTTTGTGATTTTTAGTTAAAAATTGTATGTTCGAAAGAAATTACTATGGAATAGCCAAAACAGAACATAAGATAATCAAATTTTATAACTTCACATTTGACAGAACGGTCTTTATAGTTATGCGTACAATGTTTTTTAAACCTAAAATCTTTGTTTCACATCATCTTATTCAGGATATTTGCATGCAAATGTCTACAATTTTCTAAGAGTCAAGCAGCTTCGGACCGACAATCATACTTCTTGAGCATGAGCCTACATCACTTATACATACATTCAAAAAAATCACAAAATGTCTTCGTCCCTTTTCAAATCATGGATCAGTATCACACTATATGTACCTCATAAAATAAATTTTTATATGATTTCTAGCATGCTATATTTCTTTTATGATTACCCTTTCGTTTTCTTTAATCATTTTGGCCTTTAAACTGTTCTATACTAAAAAGCAGTGCCAGAATCTGATGATCCACGTTGATCTCTTCGTTGTCAACGATGACTCAATTTATACATCATTCAGATTATTCAGCCCACGGGAACCCCATTGAGCAATCGAGCATTTTTTAAGACATGGTTTACCTATCAAAATTTGTCATGTTGATGAAAGAAACGTTTTTACTAATACAATTCACTACGTCTTCCTCCGTGACTTTGTCTTTGTCACTTTGTTTAGACCTATGGACATTTTTGGATGAAACGTTTATGCCAATCATGCTGTTTTGTTCCGAAATAGGCAAGCAAAAATTCGATTGTACTCGAGTAAGAACAGGTACAAAATTTTTGTCATATTTTGTGACTATGGCACGAATAAACCATAAACATCAATGCTTTTGACGAGTTGCGATTTGTTTACGCGAAGCGAGGTCACCGAGAGATTATATTAGCAGTGGAGATCATTTACCTTGAACCCAGTTGTGGAACTAAGGAAGGAACCGGTTTGGATAATAAAAAAAAATTAAAAATTCAGTTATAGTTCGGAAACCATGCAATGTAAAAGTTGACAATAGCAGCGACCGAGTATTCTTAGTTTGGCCACATTGAAAAAATGATCAGGTACCAAAAATATTGATCACTGACCCCATATTTATCGAAAAAGTTCAACATATCGAGATAACGAGTAGATCGTCAAATATTGAAATCAAGTAGTCAAGTCAAAACTCACATTCCTCATCAGTTTACGTCGACCAATTGATCGTAACTTCTGTTTGAATAGTAATCTGAAGAAAGCAAAGATTTACGAATGTTGAAAAAAGTAAAAATGAACCTGGGTATGGACTGAATCGAACGACGAAACAACTGGACACAAAAATATGACTATTAAAATTATATTCAAAAGTTTCGAAATACTATAAAAATGTGTGATCAAAGAGAACACGGTACCTAAAGCGTACCTGCACGGCTCATTATATTTTACAAATGTACAAGGTAATGTAGTATCGATATTGAATTTAAAAAATTCATCGAACCGAGAAACGGGAAAAGAACAATCTTGACGAAGTATGTAATGCACAACACTAGCAAGAACGTAGTTCATTTTCTCTTATTGGATAATTTATTAGCTACATACACTTTATATGTACGTTCAAAAAAGCGGAAAATGATTTCAACGAAATGCAATATGGTCAAAAGAAGTCTATATGGTGTTCTGAGACCCAGAGACAATTCATTACTTAGGCTGGATATGTTATCAAAAGTATAAAAGCTTATCTCTGAGACATTAACTATATTATATATTCAGAGATCGGACACAGGTGTGTTGAACAAATGCAACTTCCGACTTTTTGCAGAGACCCTGACCAAATATCTGATAATTGAACACGGTTATAATAAATACACAAATGAACCAAAAATACACTCAGCGTGACCAACAAATGAAAATTTAGAAATAATCCAAATCAAACAAGTGCAAAATCGTAACTTTGAAAAATACTTACTTCAGCGCGTAAGACTTTGGACATCTCAACGTGCTAGCCCACGCACTCACTGAAATTTAAACGAATCTCAATCGTAATTTTAACCTGAGCTTCTGATCAAAAACTCAATTTTAACCACGCCTCGCTAATAAAAGAACCTCAAAATGCGCATCGATTAAAACATCAACAAATTACATATAAGTTTGTGTTCCAGCAGAAAATGTCGTGACATGAGCATGAGAAAGTTTAGAATCTGAGATAGCTGACGATAGACGTGAATTTCCATGCATTAAGAAGTTTTTCACAAGTCAGCGATATTATAAAAAGTGATTTTGGTTGGTCAGACGCCTATGGGCACAAAGTAGACATTGCTTTAATAAAGCAGAACTGTCGATATTTTAAAGGATAAAATGGTAATTAAATAACTGAACACTATTCATATCGGAGGGAAGCTCTTCTGACTAAAAATATTCTACAGAAATGCTGGTCTGGTTTTTAAACAGAACGCTCAAAATTTCGAATGTGGATCATGAAATTGTAACAGCACGTATATAATGACATACTTAAGGAGTCCAACTCATCCTTGAATCACCAAAAATCTTAATTAAATTCAAATTGAGCAATGAGGCGAAAAATTGTTCACCGCTTTACGACTGAATTCCCAGGTTGGATTTTAGTATAAACGATCTTGTCGACGATTTCTTCTTTATTATTGTCATTGTTACTGAAAGTGGCGTTAGATTGTTTAGGCGTAAGACCGGGTGAAGATTTGAATGCAGCTGCATTAGCCGATAAACGTATATCCAACGTCGAATAATGCAAAGCATCGTTTTTTAAACGTAGTTCTGTTGGCTCCACAGTTACAATATCTGCAGATTTGGGATTTTTCGACATCGCTCGCTGGTCAGTATTGATCGCAGTTTGATCGACTAACTCGATTTCCTCTTCTATGGGCACAACATTCTTAACATGAATGGGTAAGATCGATCTATTCAGCGACGATAAATATGATTTGGGCGAGGAGGAAAGTTTCGTCGACTGATTGTTGAAATCCATGGGCGGATACTCGTCAACACAATTATCTTTATGTATTATAAGCTAAAAGTTTAATTAGATTTGAAATAAGAAAAATAGAAGAAAATAAGCTGGTGAACAGAGCAGAATCCTACAAAAAATTGAATCAGACCTGATGCTGAATCTGACGTCGGGACTGAATACTGTCGTTAAAAATATCAGGTTAGGAAACCGATTCTGTCCAAGAAATAAGTTTCAATTAATTTTTTCAGTTAGCATTTAATAGCAAATTTTTTTGAAATCTATTCAGCACCGAAAATTTTCTCCGTTCCAGGTCGGAATAACGTAAAAAAAACGGGCAAAATAATGATGCGTTGTAGACTCACTGAAAAATCATCAAACAGAGTGTTATTTTAAGATTACGAGCAATGGACAACATTATTTTGGAATTGATACGCAAAAAAAATTTTTTTCACTGATTAACAATGTATATACTCGAGATTTCAGGTTTTAAACTAATTTTGAACTTGAAAACGACAAAGGTTCAGAATCATGATTTATATGATCACACTTAGCAAGGTCGCGGTGGGACGAGTGAACATTACATCAGAATACATCAATTGAGGTATTATTATTAATACCAAGCGGAGCGTCAAATAATTTTGACGTTTATACTCTCTTGTTGAGGCAACCTCTTCCCGCCACTCTGGGCTTCAGTAAAAGTTAGGCTCGGTCTGGGACTTGAACCCAGGACCTTGCGGCTACCGTCCGCACGCTCTAACCAACTGAGCCGACCGAGCAGCAGGAAAGGCGCTCTCTTTTTTGCAACAATTCGTAGTTGAGGTGGCTGCTTTGGCCACTCTCAACATCCCTCCGCCGTCGAGTTTGACGGACCGTCAAGGGCCACCAGTGTTGAGGCAACCTCTTCCCGCCACTCTGGGCTTCAGTAAAAGTTAGGCTCGGTCTGGGACTTGAACCCAGGACCTTGCGGCTACCGTCCGCACGCTCTAACCAACTGAGCCGACCGAGCAGCAGGAAAGGCGCTCTCTTTTTTGCAACAATTCGTAGTTGAGGTGGCTGCTTTGGCCACTCTCAACACTCTAAAACATCGGGAAAAATCACATTTTCGTCCCTTCCCACAACAAAAACATTCAAGACATCCAGAACTTCTCGAATAAACTTATTTTCTGCAAGGCGAAAAGACTCTGCACTGTGCGAAAAAAAGCTTGAATCGACGACTTCAAACGTGGGACGACAACTGAAGAATCGGAAATCGACGACGCAAAGAATGAGAACGGCTGTGGTTCCATCTATTAAAATGATTTTTGACATTTTTAATAAATGTGTTCCACCTATTATTTTCAACTTGAATCAGCATATAACTATAATAAAGTTGGCGAGTGAAGTTTCTGATGGAAAACTTCAGGCATTCCCCGTGTTTATTCCATCCAAAACCGAAAGGAATAGTCGGAATTCATCACTTCGTTCGATAATTAATTGGAATGGGAACAAATTCGTCTTGAAATTCCGACGTTTTCATTACCTAAACCTCTTCAAACTTTTTATGCGCTGATAAGATATCAGCCAGTCTTTTTTGAATGATGATGATTCTGCAGATAAAAAATATAAATGGGATGCCCATCTCAGCTTTCGGACTTTAACTCTATAGGTGTTCTTCAATTGGAGGTTACATAGCATGAAACACAAAATTAACATATGTACTTCGGGTCCGTTGGTTTCCATCACAACGTTATCCCCGCCGGCATTTTCCATGACACATTGATAACTGGAATTTTCTGTAAACTGTGCAATAGACACGTTTGCGAGCGTTTTTGCTTGATCGTTTGCAGCATTTTTTGGCAAAGGTTCGATTTCGGCAGTTACAGTTACGGTATAAGGGGAAGTTGGCTTCGGTACCGGAGGTGCTGTCCAAAGAGATAAGTCAATAGATCATGTGAACACATTTTTTATAGACTACTTTACATGTTCATTTTTTTCGTCAGACTTGAAAATACACTAAAGATCAGAATATTTCCAATTTCGTTCTAAATTGCTTCTAAGGAACAAGAAAAGGAGTTTTATAAGCCAGCAGACTCGATCGAACATTTAAAGTACATCTAAATACAAAATTCAGAATTGAAACTCCAATGTTAATTTTTGACTGAATAAAAAGCTTTTACCACGCGAATCCATGGGAACATAATCTTGAGAAGCATCAGCCTTTAGTGAAAGAGGCGGCGGTTGCAGATGATACTCATTTAAAAGTTGTTGTTGAACGAATCGACTTGCCGGGCTGAGAATTTCGTCGTTCGATTTGCGCCGATTAAACCGATTGAAGATCAGACCACTGTTGGCCCTCATACGGGTCAATGAATCGGTACTGCTAAACGAATTGCTAGGACTACGACCTGTACTGCTGCTGTGCGTATGATTGAAATCTATTTCGACAAGATCTTCTGAAAAGTTGCTTCGTCGAGAACTATCCGTCATTCTTCGACCTTCAACGAAATAGGTAAAACAAAAAGTGAAAACCATGAAGAAGAAACAGAGCGATCAGATTCTTCTAAAACACAAACTTTTTCTGAACATTTGATTATTTTCATAACATAAATATGATTGTAGAGTCAAAAATTACATTCTTCCACTTTTACACCAGCGAGCCACTCTTCTGTGGAGGTAACTCAAACGCTGTATAGTGTCTATGTTTTCACTGGATTATCGAAATCCAGTTATTATCAAAAATTGTATGATATTAACTCTATTAAACAATGAAAAATTTCAAGCGAAATTTTACAAATTTCAAAAAATGGTTCCACTCTACTAAATTCATTTATTCGTGCAGGCGAGTTCGGGGTTTTTTGTGCACTGAGAACAGTTTTTGGAAAATTTTTTTACGTTTTATGCACAGTGCAGATGCAGAATCCAATTTTCATTATATATGGGTTTTCAATGCGGTTCGTACATTCTTGTTTTAGCCGATTCTTTCACAACATGGAATGTCTCACCTTATTGTTTAGTCTATGATTTTTGATCATTTAATCTATGACTTTTATCTTAGTATTTGATCAAAATCAAGATTTGAAGAATTTAAATTTTTGGTTGCTAGTTTGATTTTTGAGTTGTAGTCGAATGTTTTCAATATGATCTTTACATTCTGTCCTTGTATGGAAAATAGTTTAATTAACTGAAAATTAGACCGCTTATTCAGGAAATAACTGTTCACAGAATTCATTTTTCAAAATTGTAGCATCAAAATCCATAGAAATTTATGGCGCTTTGCGCTGGAACTTTTTTTATCATTCTTGCTGTTTTGCCTGAATTTATTAAACATCATTCGCTTCAAGCTGACTTTGTCGCTGGTTAGCTGATTGGAAACCCCATCTCATTGCTCAAGTTTGAACATCATTCTAGACTTAAAAATTAAACTTTAGCCATGGGATAAGTCTTGAAAACATTCACTTACCAGCGTCCCAAAGTATAAAACTGCAAATAATTTTACGACGCGAAGGATAAATTATGTGCAGTCCATAGTTTTTCATCTCGATTGATAACAGAGATGTCGTCAGTAGAATTTCTAGGCAGTTTAGGATTTTTTGCCACAGTTTTTAGCCCTAGAGAAATCAGTTATTTCAAAGTGCAAACGTTAGGACAGTTTTCAGTCTCAGCTTCCTACTCAAATGTCAGCGACGGTGATCCAGCATGAATTGAATTCATGATATGAAAATGAATTCATGTTATGAAAATGAATTCATGTTATGAAAATGAATTCATGTTATGAAAATGCAGATTTTTTTCTCACGGTGCACAAAGTTTTTGACCCAATTTGTGCACCGTGCACATGCGGTGCACAAAAAAACCCTGGTTAGGATTGGATTGAATTGAATTATCGACGAATGTTACTAATGATTTACGATTTTCGCCCCTCTCAGTTAAGAAATCATGATTTAGGCCAACACGTCTTCGTAAACACTAAAGTTAGTATTTAGCATTTTCGGCAAAGTTCAAGACTGAACTCAATATTCTTTACTGCTTTTCAGTTCAAAATAATTGCGAAACGCTGTAGAATTTTCTGAGATTTGATGCAAGGAAAATATAGCATATAATCAGTGGAAAAATTTCCTCAAATTTGTTAGGAGGTACTTTGATGTTCAGATATATGTATTTCGAAAAAGCTAGACAGTGCAACCAACTAGACAGAAAATCATGAACATCATTTATAGACGGACACTTCACGGTAAATTCAAGATGAATTGTCGTCTGATAAATTTTTTGACCAATTAGAAAGAAGTAGATTCCCGTTTGAAACTGCAATTGAAAAATTGCACTCTGACTTGTTGAGCTGACGCTACCGCAACGTGAGTCAATATCCAGACGCAAATCGTGCATTTTTTCCGAAGCCGTATTCATTCGATTATAGTGCTTTCTACAAAAAAGATCAATTCTGAATTAACCTTAAAATACAAGGGCTCTAACAGTTTTCTGAATAGCGGGCGACTTGATAAAAAAAATCAATTAAGAGACAACAGGCATACGTATTTGCCAAAAATCAAACCCAAAATGAGACCCCTATGCAATAATGAAGCAGAATCGTGACTACTACTTCAAGTAATAGCCTACCAGAACGCACTTTTTTTGCCCTCGGTCGACCTTAGACCTGGGAGAGTATGTGGCCGCTTCCGTCCCTCTAAAACTACCGCTACTGGAGAGAATTTTCAAAACATTTGATCCAAAACTGTACCTGCTGTCGAAAGACAAAGCCCGCTTTCTGTCCTCCATAGTTTTATAAATTTCGACATTTAAGCAAGCCGCTCCGGTAATGTTGGACGTCGAATCATCACGTCCGGTGTTATCGGTGCCAGACGATCGCGGTAGCATTTTAGCACCGAGAGAGTAAGCTCGGGCGCCTAAAGGATCGGCGGCTGATGTAAAGCTATCATCACTTATATACGACCGAACTTCTTCTAGTTGGTATGGTGTTGGGGTAGCTTGAAGAAAAAAATTTTTCAAGATAAATAGAGTTAATTTACAGGAATTGCGAAGAGTAGAGCAAGATCTCTTCCCCTTGGATCAGAGGCCCGCAGAGCCAGATTTTCAGATAGAAGTTCAAATTTCATGGTGGTAGGGTACCTATTATTAACTAAAATCAGTTTTCCCCAAAATTGAATGTCCAGTGATCCATTTTCAGGACTTATATAGGTGTAAAACACACATGTAATTGGGGGGGGAGTGCTATAGGACCCACCCAGAAATGGTCGACTATATGGCTAGCCAATGGACGACCCCCCATATTCTCCAATGCTACGGCTAGCCCTATGTTAGTCATAGGGACCCCCATACTTTTGGTTGAAAAAATACTGAAAAATGTCAATTTTGGAACAAAAAATGGTCAAAAATGTCAATTTTCTCGGCGCCCCGCGCCATAAATGCATTTTTTAAGGCAAAATTACTATTTTTTGAACCGTTTTCGGTCCTTTTTGGTGAAAAATCAAATTTTTTTTCTTCAGAGACCCCTCCCCTAAAATTTTGGGAGTCAGTGACCCAAAAATGTCGTCCTACCCCCCCCCCCAGACCTCAGGGCCCTGTTACATGTATGGTGTAAAACCGCCTCATTCCTCTGCATATATCGTCGTCTGCTTTGAATCAGCGCCTTAACCAACAGGAAATTTTACGTTGAAACAAGAATACGTGCAAGGAACTTTGTTGAGCGACAGATCCATCTAACATGAAATAATAACTCACGGCCCTTGGCTACTTTCATTTCAGCATAGCCCGGCTCTACGGATGTTGTGTCTGGAAGAAATAAAATCATTTATTAGAAGACCTGTTTCCGATACGTATTGGTTTGTTATTGAACGAAATTGCCATGCTGGCTGGAAGTTTAAAATCTCAGAAACAAATTTTATTCATCACTCAGAACGAACACCCATCAGCTTAATATTATGCTTATCATACCTGTGCATGGTAAACTAGTAAACCAGGGTTTTTTCGGGGTAGTAAATAGTTTTGTAAATGGTTTTGTCTGAAAAAAACCCAAGCAGAGAAAGCTTAAATGAGCAAAATTTTTTGGTAGAAACTGGGCTCCTCTCAATAAAGTGCAAATCGAACAGCTTTTTGGTTAAAAAGACTGGTTAAAATGCTTATCTGAGCGTCTGACAGGTCTGGTAGAGGTAATATTCCTATCATACCCCCCCCCAATGTGCAGGTATGATGCTTATCAGCAATCAAACAAGTAAGCAACTGATCAAACAATCTTCAAAGAATTTTTTTCTTTTTTTGTTTTTCCCACATTTGCACTAAAATCTGGAAACAAATCTGGAATGTGGAAAAAATTTTTGAGGTAAAAATGTACTACAAATGTGAAAGAAAATTTGGGGTTTTCATATAGAAAAGATGCATTTTGGTGCATTTTAGAAAGTCCAAATCTCAAAATTTTCCTATAACTTCAATAAGCATTATTATTTATTGCCAAGCTCAGGCGCGGCTTTTAGCATGTCTACCTTCACTCACCACACTCACATCATTTCAGCCAAATTCATGAAAGTCCATAATTTACTATTGGTATAAATTACTGGTTTTAAATAAATTATAATAAATTAATGGTTTATAAAATTTTTTGAGTGATAAAATTCCAGAACTTACGATTTCGGAACACAAAATTCAAATCTAATTTGCAAGATATATGTTCGAAAAATTGATAAAATGCTTTAAAAAGCTCAAAAACACTTAAATAAAGCGTCTATGAGCATTTTTAAGCGAAGAAAGAAGTTGAAGAAAATGGAGGAATAAATTTTTAAAAATTTAATAGTAGATATTGAACAAACTTTCTTTTATGAGTATGACTATGATGGAGTGAGTTATTATATAGTAGGTTCGGTATCATTGCTAATCATACGCACATTCCTGCATTTTCAGTGTCAAAAAACACTGTTTCATAAGTTTAGTCTCAAAAAATTAATAACCACTTGATACGTAGGTACCTAATTTAAATACGATAATATTAAATGTCGCTACCGGTACACATATCAAGCTGTCTTTCCACGAATGTGGAAAGATATTCGGGGAAAAAACAGTGCTTCAAAGTGAATTTCGAACTGGAATACCTACTTTTGGTTTCCATATGCTTTTCTATTGGCAAATATTCTGCCCCGCTGCCGCTCCCACCTCCTTCATTGACTACGGGAAGCGGATTAATACAGTCGCTTCCGACGCGAGAAAACCGATGGGATCTGAAATTCAACAGCAATATTGGTGACATCGGAATCAACTTCATGAACGACTCTATCAAAAGGAAATCGAAAGAAACTTAAGGCCAGGAATCCGATGTTCATATGCATTTAATTTTGTTGGTTGATGCCAAAAAATGTAAATATAGTCATCGGACACAATAGTCAGCCACTTCCGTCGCACGAAAAAAGGGCTTCGCGTTAACACTAAAGGAACCATATTTTCCCATTGGGTATTGGAAGGATATTGGATTACTATACCCTGAGGCTTCAGCCAAAATTTACTATAACCAATTTTTGAGCAAAAGATAAATTGCAATTGTAGAACAATGGAAAGAAGAAACTCACTAGCAGATTATAAAAAAATCATACAGGTAGACTTGTGAATAGAGAAAATAAAAATCCGCTATCCAGCGTTTTTCAGAAGAAATTAACTTCTATCTATCCCACATTATTAGAAAATGTGTCCTTCTGTGAAGCATGCTCTGAAAATGATTTCACTCTTGATATTGTCCGGAAAATACGCTTTACTAGCACTTTTAGCGCGGTAAGTTTGTTGGCCGATTAAAATGATCCAGGATTACGTTTAATCCCCGATTATGTAGTCGTGAATTAAAATTTAATCGGCGATTAAAATAATCGGTAAGTTCGTCAGCCGATTAAAGGACGATTACGTAATCGCCCATTAAAAATACAATCGCCGATTAAAATCATATAATCCAGGATTAAAAGTATAATTGCTGATTGAAAACTGTACAACGTATACAGTCTATAGTGTAGGTGTACAGCTTTTCCTTCAGTACGTCGCCTTTCGTACTGAAGCAACTTTCGTACTTTCGAATTTATCGTTATCAATTATTTTCGTGATATCCAGTTCAAAATCTACGTGTCCGTAGAAAACGACTATTTTTGATCCTGAAGAAATTGATTTCTTTTGAAGATAAAAATTGAATAAAATCTTCACTGTAGGGTTACAATTTTTTTATTAAATATTTTTATAGAATTTTTATTTAAAAATTTTGTTTTTAAATAAATTTTTTTGTTTATTTTTTTTATTAATTTCTTTATTCAGTTAGCTCTCTTGCACTGTCCTTATTTAGTTTAGATCGCAACCAGAACTTCTCATTCGAATATGCTTCCATCGGATTCGATCTATCCAGGGAACGACGAATTCGTACTTGATTTTCTACTTCATTCTTGTTTAAGCCTGATTTTCAGCTTCATCCTCGTTTAAGTCGTCCAAAAAATCAAAAAAATTCATTTTTAACTAAAACCGACTATGCAATCACAAAAACAGATATAATCGGCCTTTTAAGCCTGGAGTGGGGCAGGATTGAAAACACGGATTATTATAATCGCCGATTATGATAATCGAGCTTTAATCGGCTGACGAACTTACGGATAGCTTTAATCTCGGATAAAGTTAATCGAAGTTTAATCGGCCGACAAACTTACGAAAAAAATTTAATTCTGGATTATACGCGACGTTTAATCCCCGAGTACTATAGTCGGCCTTCAATCCGCCAACAAACTTACCGCCCTTAGGGAAACATGTTACTATCTAGCTTTTTGAAAAAATTCAACAACCTATGCAGCATTTGTCTGTGATTGTAGATAATTTTATTTTTTAGTGTGGGAGCTATACATTTGTCAACCTCCTTAAATTCTAATCCTGCATTGTTTGATAAATAAAAGGTTTACTATAGGTACTGTAGGTTTCACAATAATGTATAAAAACAATAACATTCACCCCAAACTACTCTAAAATGTCGTGCTTTCTGGTAAATATGTAAACTTGTCATTGTCAGCCTCCTCTAAATCTATTTGATTGTGCCGCTTTTTTCTATTTTTTACTCTCTTTATAAAATTCACTATACGTCATATTTTGGAATTTCCAATACCCAGACGCAGCTGACCGTGTGAAACTCCTTTTGGAGAAAATTTCATTCTGTGTTCTCACAATCACATACTCACAAATGAACGAGTTGTGAGACCACATGAAGATATTTTCTTCAAAACTGGAATGAAATCAAATCAATTCGCACTGAAGGAAAATATGATCTACCACCACTAAACCTACCCGGGATGTGATAATGAACCCGACGATGAAAGGCTGCTAATCGATGATCGACTGCAACCTCCAGCGAGCACCATAGCTGAGTTACTATCTCGCGAAAACATACCGCGGATCCTAAACGACATTAAAAGGTAAGAACAGGAACAGAAATGGAGTGATATCAAACACAATAAAACTAAAAATATTGAGGACGCATTCGCAAGACAGATAAATAATAATTGTGCTAGTAAATCCCATAAATGCACATCACTGTCCGTAAGGATGACTTTCCCAACAAGAGTAAATATTGGCTATTTTTTCTAAAAATTTCCAATTTCCTCTGAAAATATTGGTAGTCAATTTTACCGAATTTGCAAAAGCAACGGAGCATGGCAGGAAAATTTCAAGCTTATTCACTAATAAACATTATCGGGGATGAAGAAGAAAGAATAAAGCAGAAGTTTGGCTAATATGGCAGCTATCCCCTACTAGATTTACTTAATCTTATCCACACATAGAGATGAAATTATTAAAAAACTTACCCGTATCTAGGCTATGGATGTGTCAAATTTTTTGTGAAAAAGTCGAATATTTCATGTTCTATAGTCTTTCTATGAAATACTTGTAAATCGGAAAATAACAAGAACTAGCACTATCGTCAAGATAGTTTATACAAAGCTTTTACTGTAATTTTTTACTCAAAAATTTATTGAATGTTAATTGAGCATATTTATTGATTTTCAGTCCTATGAGACATAATGGCAGAGCAGAAAATCGTAAAAATGCGAAGAGGTACTTGCTTTCCACTTTTATTATTCACAAGCATTTCAAGAAAAACAGACTATGCGGTCTTTTATCCATAAAATTTGAAACGCTTTACTAAATGCTCCACCTTTGCTTAGATATGATTACAAAAAGCTAACCTGTAAATTGAGGGATGTAGTGGCGTAGCGGATGCTCATCAACTACCCATAGATTTTCATCTGATAAGCATATAATACCGGATTTTTTCCATATGTGAGTTGCTAACAGTCCATTCAACCCAGAAGCTGTTCTACTTGCACTTTTTTTAGCAGGCGCTAAGTAACTACCAAAAAATTTTGGTCATTTAAGCGTTCTCTGATTGAGTTTATTTAAACAAAACCACTTAACTACCCTGACCAAATCCCACTTTACCCCTCTCAGGCTGATTGACCATGCACAGGTTTGCTAAAAGCCATCATGACACGATTGTATAATCCGATACTCAATATACTTCAATGATTTCAACGATAAAACAAAAGGCTCACTCTTTTAATTTCTTTTCACTTTCTATGATCCCTGTTCGGCCAGGTAACAAGGAACTGGTGACAAGCGAAGTCGAATATCTATCGGTCATCGAGCGCGTAGAGCCACCAGTACGACCCGAAGGGCTCAATGTGCTGCACAAAACGAAAAAATATATGTATCAAAAATATTACGTATTAGTTATCAAACCGGAAGAATCACTTGAATTCCAGGCAGAAGAAACAGTTGGACAATAAGATGGGAAAAATATATTAGTTGATGTCTCGAGGAACTCAATTCGTGATAAGAAATTGGAAACATGAAAGCATTTAATATTGCTTGTCTCTAGTAAGACCATCTATGAGTCTACGACTTCATATCGACTCTATATTGCACCGGCCGGTGCCATTCATTTTGGTACCAGTGATTTTACTACCTTTACAAACAGTGTGATGTACAATTTTGTGCATTGTAAAAGTGAATTTTTCAAGGAAATCAGCGCTACAAAGAATTATGCAAATAAAAAATAACAAGAATTATGCAAATATAAACAATTCATATTCAAAGTAAAATCTGTAAATTTGTCATATAAAAATTTTGGGGCATTGATCAGGTTGATTTAGTATCAGAAAAACACTAGTACTTGCTCAGCTACGCACTAATAATTAATTGATTCTGTACCTGAAAATTTCCTAGCAAATTTATATCAAGAATTCCAATCTTGTATTTTTCTCAACGTGGTAGTAATTCAGCCTTCTGCTCACATATTTTCCAATAACATTAATTTGAAGCAAAGTTGTCTACGGATGATGCTTTGGATGACTTCAACATTCCATCTAAATTTTTAGCTATACTCGATTGCATGCATCTTACTTAAATTTTCATAACGTTCTAAAATCACATTTTTTTTGCATATTTTGCGCGATTATGTACTCCAGGATGGAGAAAACAATGTATTCAAAATTTTTTCCAATTCATCCTATGTTCAGTGTGCGGCACTAGCACCAGCAAAAAAAGTCGGCACCGGGACATCGCTACAAATAATGTATCATGGTTGTTTACGCGCCTTTCAAAAATGATCGAACAAAAGAATTAGCACGATTTCAATCTCTTGAGGATTCAAGGGGAAGTATCACGTCTGATAGCGAAAAAATATCATTCTTTGACCGTAATCAAATGAGCAAATGACAGTGCCATAGCGTGTAATTAGTGAAAAAAGTATAAAGCATGAGAACGCGTAAACAGGTAAAAAATGGAAGATATCCGAAATCAGGAATTCACACCACGACAAATAAAATGCCCCTAATAACGCGCATGCATTGTGGGCAGAAAGGCAAAACACACATGACAATTTACCTTGTGCGCCGCGATGAACTATCTGAAGAGCTACGCAACCTTTCTTCGTGATTTTCACCAGTGATTCTGAAAAAAATCTTAAAACAGAATGATCACTAATCATTGCCTGCATGAAACATTTATTTGGACAGATGAAACCCTAATATCATTTCAAGTTCAAAAATCAGGAAAAGAACTACTAAGACGAAAACCGCTAAAATTAGCGGTTTCTTACCCAAGATAGGGCATTTCTAATTCTTTTATGCCGATGAGAGTAGAGGTTTCTATATATAATCGTATTCGCACATGTGCCTGGGGTCAGTCCTAAGGAGGATCCTTCTACAGGGTGTCCGGCGATTTTCCAGAATGAAATTTTCTGACTTTTACATATTTTCCATATGATTTTTCCAGAATTTTCCAGCTTTTTTTGGCGCAAAAGTTGATCACTTTTACACATTGTGAAAATGTGTGTATAAGAGAAAGACGTGAGCAATGTGAAGATGTTTTCAATCATCTAGATAGAGCCGCCAAAAATGTTGAAAACCAAAAATACCAGCTGAACTATTTCTCATAAATTTGGTCAAAACAACAGAAATTAAATCAATAATATACTGAAACAAGCATCTGCACCACGTCTCCTTCTTATGCACACATTTTTACAACTTGTAAAAATTGAAAAACTGATTAGAAGTTGGAACACCTCTGCGCATCATGCAGTCAACTACCAGCATCACAAAACTCAATTGAAACTAAAAGTTATACCGAAAAATTCTCTTTTATTAGCAGAACAGTCAACATTTGGAACGCTCTCAGCATACAGTTTTCGCCGACAACAATAGGGGTATTTCAAGCTCTATCCGAAAAATCTGACTTTGGGCAGATGTTAATTCACTAACCTTTTTGAATACGCACTACAAAATGCGAAATTCTGATACGGCATTTATAATTCCTATTTATTTGTAAACCGCTCACTATTATCCTTTCAATGTCTTTTACTACTTTGTTTTCCTTCTTGTAATGCTGCTGCAATTAACATTATTATTCTTATTCTTGAAAGCCTTTTTGCTGTTCATTGTTACTCACGTGGAAAATTCTCAAAACCAAAAAAATTGAATCGTTTGGAATTTTCCTCTGATTTTGCCATGTACAAAGAAATAAATGTTACACAAAGCACCTCTCATAAAAGTATTATGCTTTAGCTGTTCTTCAACCAGAATAATAAATCGCACCGTGTTACTAGCTTTCAGTATCCGGACCTTGTCATTCTAATAGGAGGCTTATAAAACGTTTCTTGACGTTCATCAATGATAAAGTTATAACATTCATTAAGTTGGCGAACATAATATCAGAAAAACAAGTTGAAATTCTAATTACACTCCAAAAAGGGTTAATTATTAATAGTTACAGACAAAATAGAACATTGCAGATACACTAAACAACCAAATGTTAATTGAGTAATGATACTAACTTTTCTATGGACCGCACTTTAGCCAAACCTAGATTGATATGATACAATGTTTAAAACTGGCTCAAGGCACCCGAAAATTTTTAAATTGTCAACTTCTAAAACACAAATTTGGCTTGTGTCACAATTTGAGCTTATCTTGCAATGAAACAACTGGATCATAAAAATTATGCGTAGCATTCCCTCGCTTTTCCAGATTTAACATTTTTCCAGGTTTAGCATATTTTCCTGCTTTTTCCAAATTTTCCAGGTTGCTGGACACTCTGTATATCGGGCAGCCGGACGGGAGGAGACAGTCCCAACATAATTAGCACGAGTAGCAGCTACAAAGCAAAATCTGTGTTCGCTTAGAACAAAACGCAAAAACTATTGGCGTTTCTTCTTGTAAGTTCAGTGGATAAAGACTTCTTGTAGTTGCAATAACCTTCTGTATTTCTTTATGTATAATCTGTATTTTCAAAATAAAAAGTGTAAAGAACTCACGTTAACAATACGTCGTGAATATTTTTTGAGCCATCAGGATCATCCGCTCTGAAAAAAATGGAGCCCGGGCCAGTATCTGCTGAACGGCCTAATTTGATCATAAAGTAAATATCATTATGACCGTAGTCTGATACAGAAACGAGCTGAAATGCAGCGCCAAGTAGTATAGAGAAGTCGTTCGGAAAACGAAACAAAAATTCTTACCGGAAATTCTCTGTATATATCTGGAAACGGTTTTTTATAGACGTAAAGCGATCGTCGAGTTAAGCACAACCGACAAGGACCGGATAGGTCTTTCAATTCTTCTATTTGCTTTATTTCTGCGTTCACGTCCCATACATGATCTGAAATAATAAATATATTTATCGTGCTGGTAGAAATTAAAGTGAAAAGAAATTTTGATAAGAAACAGGATTCCAATAATATCCGGTACACTTGATAGCATTAAAATCTCCCCAAGGATTATCGTTCGATTATCCGATTCAACTAGAGACCCCAAAGTGAATCGACTCGCATCAATTTTTTTTTACAAAAATCAACTTTTAGATGACCCCAATGAAATTATGCATTTAAATAAGCACGACCCGATTTTTAAATAATCATTAACAACGAAAAATAAAAAACATTTTATATGAACTGAAAAGGAAAATAAGGTCCATTATTCAGAAATTAATCACAGGTTTATCAAGCCTACTAATTTTGACAATCTTATGCTTTAAAAAGTAATTCTCAAAGCTTTTTGGTCCATGATTTCAAAAAGTCTAAGCACAGTTTTTTTGCATATTTTTCCTAAACGATTCCCAAATATCTACCAAACTGTCATTCTTTTCACACCGTTGTCTCGTCAGCCATATACAATTTTGTGCCATATGTACATAAAACAATATTGGCCACAGTCAGTTGTTCCTCACTACAAGAATCTAGTTTCAAACCAAAGACAAAATTGAGTTTTTTACATTGAAATTTTTATAAATTTTTTTCAACAGTTGTACAATCTTTACCCAAAAATCTGTCAGGACATGACTATTGTGTGCAAAACATCTTCTCTACAGGAATCATTTTATGCTATACAAAATTTACAGTTTGGATCTTGGTAATTATTCATATGATTAATTTTGGATCTAGTCAGAAGTAACCGGTGTACAATTGCAAAATGAAGATTTCTTGTAATAACCGTCCAAAAATTTGCACTTTGATAAGGTTAAAGATTTATTTATATCCAATAAACTTTCATTTAAATTTATTAACCCAATATGATGTAAGGTTTGTCAATTTTTGGGTCAATGGTAAATACAGGTTACTGTAGCTGAATAACCTGCAGATCGGACTGAATACTAAAAACGTTCTTGAGTTATTCTATCTTCTTCAGAAACGTCAACGAAAACGTCAAAGGGTGAACGGCAACGGCAACGATTAGGAAAACGCCAAGGTAATTTTAAAGGAAAATCTTAGTCTCGCAACGAAATTATATTTCTTTCCAGCTTCCAATGGTTGCAAAGCCGGATGGAACGAACGACGTTTTATCCAGCGACCCTACGACGATGGCGAAGAGCAGAGAAGAAAGCAGGTAAGCCAAATTTATTAATAAAGTAGTGAAGTAAAGTGAAGTGATTTTTACATACAAAACCGACATATATATATATATAAGAAAAAAGACATAAAAAAGGCATAAAAACTAGGTTATAACGTCATAATGTCACATAATATTAGATCATAATCTTAGTAGGCGTAGTCGTAAAAAGAGTTCCATGACGTAAGGCGTGGTGTGTGTGTGACGGTGAGAGCTTTGCCATTTACTGTAGGTTACTCAACTGTTATTATTATCGATTGGTTTATAGCGCTTCCACACCTTTCGGCGCTGGCAAAAAGGCTGTCCCCAGCCTACCTTTTTACGAGATTTGGACGGCGAATCGGCGGCGAAAACGATGGCGGAATTTTGGGTAAGTGTTTTTTACGGCGGTAAGAAAAATGTTCTCTCTTTTTCTTCAAATCCTCAAATTTTTTCGTTATAATTTCCTTCTTCTTTTTTTGTGCCTTCCATTTTCTCCCATTTCACCTTCCGGTTTTTCTTTATGATTTTTCCTGTTCTGTTTTATAATATTCCCATTTTGCATGAATTTAAATTTTACGAGTTTATAGGTAACTAAAAATTTAAGATGGTTTTTCCGTTGTTTTTCTTTTTTTTCATATATACAATACGATTAATGGACAAAAATCGACAATATTTCAACGAAGAAAAAACGACGGATGCGACGACAATTGGATGACAGTTTGATAAGGGGGACAACGAAAATATAGATCAAAACGGCGACGATAAATTATTTGACGACAATAACAAAAATTTGGGGACAGCGTTTTATGGACGAGTTCGACGAAAAATATGGAACAAAATAATGACGACAAGTTGACGATAACGAAAGTTTGGGGACGACGATTTATGGACGAGGTCGACGGTCGCCGGAGGATCGAACGATGCGGCTCGTATAATATTGGGTAAGAATATTGCAAAATTTAGCCACTAGGGCATCAATTTGTTCGAGTAGTAGCCAGGGGTCGCGTCCCAATTGGTTTCGTAAGTGGATGCTTCCATGGTCGGCGAATTCTTTGGCGGCTGGCGGCATTTCAGTATAGTAAGGCGGCATGTAACAGACGATGAAGGCGGCCAAATTATCGTCTAAGTGGCGATAAGCCTCTCGTTCTGCTTGTGCCCGGAGATCGATTACTTCGCGATTGGCAATCGGTGTGACAAAACAGCGGCGAAAATAATTGAACGCTGAAGAATTACAATTGGGCGGCGGCGGCTTCGGTCTAAAGATGTTCGGCGTTTCGGACGCTATTTGGACGAATGTTCAGTTTTCTTTGACTGCGCGAGTGTCTTTGGCTTGGGTCGGGTTCAGGGCGGCTCCCACTTTCAGCTTTTTCGATTGGGGTTTCGACGATTTCGCTGACGGTTTTTCCTCCCAATTTCTTTTAGTCGAGTCGCTTGAAGACATCGGTACTTGCCTTTCCTGTAAAAGATTAGGTGGAATTTTTATACCACTTTGTTTATCTTTCTTATTCATCAAGCTAAAGGTGCATTTTATAACTTCTTTCAGGACTATTTTCATGGTGTAGAGAACTTTTTCTTTTCGCTCTTCTGATTCCAGAGAAACAAATAGATCGTTTTATGAAATCTCTGTTTCTTCTTCAGATTTTTCTCTTTCTTCTTCGTCTTCAGTCGAACTTTCGCTGGTCCAATTTCGTGGCACGGGTTCTCTGTTCAGCCTGTCTAAAATCATAGATCTTATTTTTACTTTGCGGAGGGGGAAATCAAAAATTGCGAGCGATAATGGCTCCCTTTTCGTGGCTCGTTTTGACGTCATGATTTGTTCTCTCGACGTCAGAGTCTTGATTTCGTCGAAAAGTGTGTTTAAGCTATAATAGGCGTCGAAGTGGGCGATAGCGTCCAAAGCGGTGTATCCTAGGGCGTTGGAAGGTAGGGGACGTTTGGCCCACGCCAATCCCTGACCTTGAAATCATTTGTCAAGATAGACGCCGAATAGATGGTGAATTATCGCCGCTAAACTATTTCCGGCGTGGTAGAAATCAGTCATCCTTTCGGTCAAACGTTTGTACAAATCGGGATTCATTTCGCGGACGTAATCGAGGCTGCGATTACTTTTCAGAAACAGATGTATCTGATTGGTATCAGCCCGAATTTTGATATCCGCGAATCCTATATCGACGTTGGCCATGGCGGTCAAATCGCAGTTGGCCGCGAAACCGATAATTCCGCGGGCATTTTTAAGGAGATTGATCAAGGAAATGGGAACGACTCCCATCTCCAAGAGGTCGAAAACAATTGTATGTCTGTCAGCGCAGCAGATTTGGATGACGATGGCGAAAGGCCCTTTGGAATATCGCTGACCGAGTAAAGCGATATCGAGTTTCTTTTTGGCCAAATTTGCTAACGGGCCGGCCTCCCTTTTATCCCAATCGACCCAATCTATGTGATGGTTCATGAATTCGGCGTCGAGTCCATAAACGCCAGGGTGACCCGGGTTGTTGGCCAAAAAGTCACACATTGTTTGACTTTCTTCTACCGTCGTGCATATGACGTATCGACCATTTAACGGCAATCGCCTGAGTTCTTGACCAAACGCAACAATGGCCTCGTGTTTGATCAAGGGCGGCGAAATTTGACAAAGACGCCATCGATCGGCTGCTATCGTAGTCGTGATCTTCGCAAAAGCCATGTCTTCAGATGTAAAAATGAGTTAATAACAATTTACCAAGAAAAAGAATATTTAAAGAATATTTAAAGGAATGAATATAAAAAAAACATTAAATAGCGGAGTACACGTCGAGGGAAGGAATAAAAATAAGCCTTCTTAATGACTTATGCAGAAAAATGTTACGCATTTTATACAAGCATTTATGCATTTTTTTCTTTTTTTTCACATGGATGAACATGCAAATGAATGTTCTGGAGGCTGTGCCGATGATACGATCAAAACCTGCGTCATGAACAAATTTTTTTCCATCTTTTTCTTTTTTAACATATTGAAATGTATCTTTTCGTGCGAGTGGCTCGAGTTTTCTTTTGATTGCGATAAGTATATCAGATGTTTCTTTTCAAGGATGACATAGAGTCCTATCCATGGAAAAGTAAATTTAGGTGAGTGTTTGAGCTTCACCACAGGACTATACTTAAAAATTTCTTCTCCTACTGTGAGTTCTTCTCCATGTTCTTTTTTATCGTAAGCAATTTTCTGAGCATTTTGTGCAATTTTTATATTTTCTTTGGCAGATTGCCAGGCGTTGGAGGAAAGTCGTTGGACATTGTCGCAGAAGTCAACGTCGATTCGATAGAAAGCCGGCAAAACATGAAGAGCGGCGTCGATCGGCAAATTTGGATGGCGGCCAAAAAGAAGAAAAAATGGTAAATATTTTGTTGACTTTTGTGTGGCCGTGTTATATGCAAAACACGCGTAGGGCAAATAGGAATCCCAGTCGTTGTGTTTTTTATTGATGTACATTAAGATAAGAGTAGCCAATGTTTTATTGAATCTCTCCACTAGTCCGTTTGTTTGTGGATGGTAGGAACTCGTGTTTATTTTTCTTGTTGCACATAATTCACAAATGCGTAACATTAGATCAGATAAGAAATTTGTTCCTCTATCTGAAAGTAACGTTAATGGCGCACCAAAACGTAGCACTACTTCTGTCATAAAAGCTTGTGCAACTTTTTCTGTCGTAGTTTCTGGTAGGGCTACGGCGGTCACATACTTTGTTAAGTATTCACTAAACACAATGATGTATTTATTTCCATTTTCGCTCATAGGCAAAGGACCTAGAATGTCCATAGCCACTCTATCAAATGGACCTGCGACTGGTATAGGCATAAGAGCAGTGCGATTTCTTTTTGTAGATGTTCTTCTCATACTGCAATTGATACAATTTAAGCAATGTTCTCGTACGTCGCGGTATACTGTAGGCCAGTGGTAGCGTAAGCGAATTTTTGCCAATGTTTTCGTAAAACCAAAATGTCCGGAAAAAACGTCATCATGACAGGCTTCTAAAATTTCTTCTTTCTTCGAAATTGGAACTTCTAATTTTAATTCATTTTCATCTGCATCGCCCAAATAATATAAAATTTCGTCTTTTATCGTAAATTGGGATGCTAGTGAAACAATTTTCTTGGCTTGCTTAAGATCTTCAGGCAGGTAGTCAGACTGTGAATAAGCCAACAGTTGACCACAAAATTGATCACTTCTTTGTGCCTTGCGAAAATTTTCTATATTGCTCGCGTCGAACTCGTTTTCTTCCCTTTCTGTAACTATAGTTCGAGTTTTCTCGAAAGTAGTTCTTTCTATAGTAAGAAATTCTTCAAAATTCGCGTCTTCTTGAGTTAAAAATAACTTATTAAGCGTTTTCAAGCGTGTAGTTTGAGTTTCATCTAGACTAGTTCTTGCTATAGTTCTTGCCACTGCCATTCAAATATATTTTTGAGTCCTAATGAATGCCCAACCAATAAAGTGCTGAGAAAACAGGATTCGCCATCACCTATATAATAAATAAAAAGAAAAATGTGGCTTCAATCGAAGCTAGATAAATTTCGATTTATCTAACTTTGATATTTGCTGAACAGCATGCTTCAAATGAAAGGTCAAAAAATTCAAATTTTTTATTAAAGTTGATAAATCGAGCCATTCTGACGTTTCTTTACAGGGAAACGCAAAAGTTATCCCAATGAACGTTTTTAATGTTATTTATTTAGTGGCAGCAAACAGCATCTTTGTATAAATTTTCAAGATGTGCAGACATCTACAGCTCCTAAAAGGGTACTCAAACCTGATTCAAATTTTAATACAATGTCTTGGGCACTAGTGGCTACAGAAATAGAGGAAAAATTTTGTGGCACCTTATAGGAGGGTGCCAAAAAAGCTTCAAATGACTCTTTCATGTTATTTCGGCTTCATTTTTGACACTTGAGAGAGTAAGATGTCAGAAAATTTCTTTCATACCTTCTGCATATGATGAATATTTGAAGATTTATATTTCCAAACATGCATAGAGACTGAAAAATGCCAAAAAATGTAAAACTTACAACTTTTGGAGTGCTGTAGGTATGCGAATTTTGACTTTTGCGCCGAATATATGCTGTCACAATACTCAGCATATAAAACCACTCAAAATATATTATTTTCAGATTTAATTTCGACCTTATCATAGGTCAATGGAACAGTAGGTCAAATCTCTCAGAAATCGTTTCTGAATAATGTCACACATTATAGCATGTTGAAAAATATAATGGACCCGGACCTGAAATGAGACCCGACATTACTCGACTATTTTGCCAGACCCGGACCCGACATTCTCAAAATTTTGGACCCAGAACCGGACCCAATATTCTTAAAATTTTGGACCCGGACCCGTACCCGATATTTCTAAAATTTTGGACCCGGACCCGAACCCGATATTCTTGAAATTTTGGACCCGATACATCTCTAGTAGGCACACATTTTTTCAGTCAATTCAATCTAAAATTGACATTTCTGACTTAACTTTTTCACAAAAACAAAGATAAACGCAGGTCATCTCTCTGCTATTTTTAACACTCGTAACATTTCGGGAGGCCATGTCCCCAAAACATCTCTGCCTACAGGCCTGTCTACAGGAATCATTTTGTGCTATACAAAATTTTGTAATTTGGATCTTGGTATCATTCATATGATTAGTTTTTAATCTAGTTAGGAGAAACAGGTGCAAAATGGCAAAATAAAGATTTCTTGTAGCACCGTCTAAAAATTTGCACTTTGATAAGTTTAAAAGTTTGTTTATGCCGGATAAACTTTCATTCATCTTTATTACCCAGTACGACATTGACTTTACATTGGTCATATTTCCTTTTCTAATTTGAAAATACAAAAGTTTTGTGGTGACTTTATTCAAACCGATCACTTGCTTATTCAAAATAATTTCATGTTTATCTGTGTACCTAAGACCAGTTTTAATTTCTGCTGAACTAATTTTTTTGTACAATCCTGGAACATTTAGTAAGTTCAGTCGCCTTTTAGAAGCATTCCTAACAGCGCCATTGAACACTGGAAGGACTAAGTCTCTGGTTCGTTTTGCTAGCGTTCATTTAGATGATCGAAGAAAATAGCGCCATACATGCAGGGGGTACCGTCCTACCTGAGACCATGGACACCTGCCTGGTTCGAAAAAATTCGTCAAACACCCCCTAAACTTTTTTGAATACAGTTTTTGATAATTTCCATGCATATTTTATATGAAAAACATGCTTGTGGAGCCTTTTTTTTGTTCTTCCGCTCACCTACCCCTCACCCCCTCGATAAAAAGACCGAGGACCTTCTCTGGAAAATTCTTGCCGTACGTATCTGGATGGTACCTGAGTAAAATTTTACGTTTTTCGAAACTGTCGATACGCTTTTCGTTGGAGAGCTCCTGATGGACCAGATATCAGTCTGAAATTAATATGGATACAGTCATTGAATTGAACGTTTTCCATTAAAAAATTGACGTTTCAAAGGTTTTTATCACCAAATTTGTCGATTTTCTGTGAAATGTCAGAGAATAATTCTTGAAAACCACAGGGTCCTATTTTTCGAAGCACACTTTAGGAAAAAGACACTTTCACGCATAGTGTCGCATAGCGCGAAAGTGTGACCTTTTCCGAAAAAGCGCTTCAAAAAAGGAGGCCCTGGTCTTCTCACTACCATGCATGCAGTAACTTGTAGGCAGAAAATGTTTTGGAATACCTCGTACATGTACGGGGGCAGGCTTTACCTGCGCTCCTTTATCCGCATCGTGCAGAAAAAACTAAAAAACTTTCTGCGCCGCACAAATTTCTGCTCTTCTGAGCAAAAGTAATTTTGAAAACCACGGCACTTATTGTACTTCATGCAGTCTTTTTCATTTGCTGAAAAAGAATTCTTTACTCTGAAACTAACACGAAATTTCAAATCTTTCAAGTATTCTGTGAACCTGAAAACGACCGCTATTGAAGACCGAGAAGTATATATGAAACAACATCTACATCGGCCATGCAAAAATGAGAAAAGGGTGCGAACTGTGATCGACGAGACGTATGCAAATTGTATGATGATTATTGAACCAGCACATGGCGATAAAAAATTTCCACGTTTCGTGATGTTCGTTGGATATCCGAACATCCAAAACAGAGGTACCCAAGGTCAAAAATTTAGGTAGAGGTAAATTGTAAGGGTAGTACTTGAAATATGCCGCGCCATGCCGTGACCTTTTTTTCTTTTGGTTTTTGCGGAGGGGGGTGCTTTAGTACTTTCACAACAAAACAATTCTCACTTACAACTTACAAAAATGAATAATGCCCCTACTTTACGCTTTTTACGGTCAAAAACCATTTACTATTTCAACCCCCTTTTTCCAGCTCCCAATCATGCAACTTGAATGTACTAATTATACGCATAAAATAGTCAGACTTTGAAGATTGTCGTGTCAACTGATTCCTGCACATTTTAAGAATCGGGCACAACATACTTTTGGAAACATCATTTAAACCAGCATCTTCAGGAGTATGAGCTTATTCCATCACTGATAAGGGTTGGAACAGTGCTTCCAATTGAAAGTGCTGATGCCGAATGTGACTTTAGTATTATTAATCCCATTAGATTATGAACTACGAGTTTGAAACCAGGTACCACTCCTGATCCGTGTCAACGGACCTCGCATGTCTCAACTCATGGCAGGAAAGTATGCCACAGCTTGGGTGGAGAAATATAACCATATGCGCACAGAAGACCCAACGCAGAAGCGGGGAAAAGGAAAAGAGAGCATAAAGAGGAAGAATTTTATGAACATAATTTCTTCTTCCCAAGGGGCGACTTTTTGATAAATCACATATACATAACTCTTTCCCAATTATATAATGATTTCCTACAAGTATTATATATTAATGTGCTGATATCCTTTCCTAAAAATCGCTATATGGCACAGAAGTTGCATATCATTTGCTCAGTAAATGTGTCAAAAAGACCAGTGATAATTCTCTCAAGCACACATTGCGCAATTTTTCTCGAATTACTATAACCTACTGAGGAGAGGATGAGGTCTACCAAAATTTTTTGCTAGAGCTGTTTTTACGGGGGTAGTAAATGATTTTCCAAATCTAAGACCGGCGTAATACCCCCATGCCCCACCATGGGGTACTCTGATCCGAACTTTCTATGGAAAACTCTCAACACAAATGACGACTCAGAGCACTAAATAAATTCGTTGAACAGGCGACAGTGAAATCAAATCAAAGTAATTCTCAAATGACATACATGTGAAGTGATCAACTAAAAAGGTTGAGAGCTAATGATAAACATGTCATGCTTTTATTTACAAACTTGTAGTTTTTCTGTCTTTTTTCCGTTTATTCTCTCTAGTGGTTGACATTTTCTGCTTGTTTTTTAGCTTTTTCATTCTGATCTCCTCATCTGAATGCATTAACAGCACAATTCCTTAGGTGAAATCAGTTACTCAGAAAATTTACACTAGTAAATTTTCTTAATGTTTGTATTTGTGGACTCCTCGGAATTTATACAATCCCACGCGAAAAACAGCCTGCTGAGAAGGTAACTAATTTTCAGCACATTCAGTCCGAAGCGAGATTAATTTCCCATTCTGTTGTCCCGCTTAATTCTTGGATTGTACTTGAACTTTGTCAATGAGAAACTGAGATAAAGAAAAGAATCAGAGATTTTATGTTTATCCATCACATTATACAAATTTCATATATAATCTATGCTGTATATCTTAGTACACTTTTGTAAAGTTTGTGTAACTATATTCTTCCCCTTCTTAATTATTTTTTCATCGATCAAACCACGGTACTTTAAAACATACAAATAATTGGGGGAATGTGCTATTGAACCCCCCCCCAGGAATTGTCGGCCATACGGATAGGCATGGGGCGATCCTTACAGCAGGCTTTGCCAATCTTATGACTAGCCATATGATAGCCATGAGGGCACTCATGCTTTCGGTCAGAGAATTCTGAAAAATGTCAATTTTTTGATAAAAAATGTAATTTTTGAACAAAAATGGCCAGAAATGTCAATTTTCTTGGCGCTCCGAAGCCAGAATACATTTTCTATGGTTTTATAGACAAAAATTAAAATTTTTTAATCGTTTTCAGACTTGTTTGGCGGAAAAATCGAATCTTTTTTCTTACAGGGACCCAGTGATCGTACGGGGACCCCGACCCCGACCCCGAAAAACCCCGGGTAAAACCCCGACCGGGGGCTAAATTTCAGGAGTTGGGGTTGGGCGTTTTTTCGGGGGTAGAATTTTTCAAGTTATTCAAAAAATTATTGAACAAAAAATTTACGTCGTTGCTTTGTTTTTTAATTATATTATATATTACTCATGTTTATGGCCGTACATATATTAACATGTATCACTCACTATCAGTTACCCACACGTCCACGTGTATTCTACCTACTCTGCACTGCAGACCCACGCTTCCATTATCGTGCATTATATCTCGCTCGCATCGTTCATGCATGACACATCACATTTATTTGAGAGAGGCGTCGTACATTACACGATATTATTATACTTTGTTAGGTACATGTTAGTATTACACACAGCACATACTATCAGCTGCACATTCAAACGATAGCGGTTGAATTTATTCCATTCATTTAACTTCAACACGCGACACGTGTCATTGCGTCATTCATAGTATTCTGTCTCTCACCTCTCATCTCACCTCTTACTAAACTAGAGTTTTATATGTAGGTCATTATTCTATCAGTAGCCGCGATTAGTTTAAGTTAGTTATACTCATATACATACCTACAAATTTGCATTTAGACTAGACTAAGTTTATTTCACGTCTTACAATCACCATGCCGAAACAATCGATAATTTGGCAGCATTTCGATCCTCTACCGGACGATAAAGCAAAATGTCCGTACTGCAAAAAGGACTTTATGGTTAAAAACTCGTCTGATGACAACAATTAGTATTGATTGAGTTGAGGAATACTTTTGAATTGAATAAAAATGAATAAATTTTTGAAGAAACTCTCAAGTTATTTTTGAAACGATTGAATCGTTATTCATGATTATTTTCATCTCTAAATACCTAATTTCAGGTTTTTTCAACCCCGACCCCGAAAACCGGGGTTTGTCAACCCCGACCCCGACCGGGGGCGAAATTCTGCCCCCGTACGATCACTACAGGGACCCCTCCTCATAGTTTTGGGAAATCGATGATCCCCGGCCCTAAAAAAGTCGACTGGACTCCCTCCCATACCTCCGAGATCTGTTACATGTATGCCTAAATTTATGAATTAATTTTTCTACCATCACATGGACGACCAGTAAAATACAAGCATACCTGGAGATGGGCAACAGGTTCAGCTGGATGCAACTCTGTACCAGATGAGGCGACTTCAATACCAGATGATTTGTTTCTCAGCACCAGATCATGTTTTGTGTGTGAACCAATTTTAAGGATGAAAACGGGATCGAAGTCTTACATACAGTACAGACAGAACATCAACCACTGAAAACTACATAATCGACCAATTAAGAGATGAACCAACCGATCAAATTATCTGGGAACAAACCACCAATCAAAAAGGCATTCAGAGAACCAATCAAACAACAAATCGGCGAAACAACCAACTACTAAACAGTAATCAACCAATCAATCCGCTGAATCAGGAAATCAACTAACCAAACTGGGTATCAACTAACCAATCAGGAAACCAATCCACTAATGAGAGAATCAACGAGTCAACCAACAAGGCTTTCAACCAACTAGTCAGGGAATCAACGAAACAATCAACAAGGGAATCATGAAACCAAATACTGAATCAAAGAATCAACGTACCAATCGAGGAATCAACTAATCAGGAAGTCAACCATCAAATCAGGGAACCATAGAACAAATCAACCAGGACATCAACAAGCCAAACGGGAAACCGGTCAGCCAATCAGGAAATCAACCCACCAATCATAGAATCAGCTAACCAGGAAAGCGATCAGGGGATCACTGGAGGAACCAACCAATCAGGAAATCAACTAATGATCCCATCAAACCAGGGTATCCAATCAGAAATATCTAACCAATCAGGGAATCAACCAACCAATCAGCGAATTGGTGAATGCGATGCACCGGAAAATTTAGAGATTTTGACCTACTGAAATGATTCGGCCGTCACGAACAAAAATGTATCTTCTGGTGCGTTTTAGAAAATCAAAATCTTAAAATTTTGCAGAGCTACGCGCTGGTTTTAGACATAGTTACTATTATCAATTTAAATTTGACTCGAGCGCGGCTCTCAGGGAGTCAAGTACCGTTTTTCAATCAATTACACAACAACAATCAATAATGTTCGCAAACTATTGATACTCAATAGAGATGTATCGGGTCCAAAATTTTACGAAAATCGGGTCCGGGTCCAAAATTTTGAGAATATCGGGTCCGGGTGCAAAATTTTGAGAATATCGGGTCCGGGTCCGAAATTTTGAGAATATCGGGTCCGGGTCCGGGTCCGGGTCCAGCAAAATGGTCGGGTAATTTCGGGTCCTATTTCGGGTCCGGGTCCGTTATACTTTTACACATGCTGTGCTATTTTGTGGTTGCTATACATTTTAAATCGCAGCATGTGTAAAAATATAACGGATTTTTGGTGCACCGACAATTGAGCGCCGGACAATTGAGCACCGACAATTGAGCGCCGACAACTGAGCGCCGGACAATTGAGCGCCGTGACAACTGAGCGCCAGACATTTGAGCGCCAACAACTGAGCGCCAGACATTTGAGTGCCGACAACTGAGCGCCGACTATTTAATGCATTATAATTGAGCGTTTTTTTCATTTACTGAGCGCTACGGAATACTAGCATTTCAGTGATTATCTACCGTAATGATTATCTACCGTAATGTATATATGTATGTCCATACGTCTAATATTATGAATCAAACAAATATGGTCATTTTTGATTCGTATGACGAAGCCTAAGCCTAAGCCTAAGCCCCTAAGCCTATGCCCCTAAGCTTAAGCCCCTAAGCCTAAGCCCCTAAGCCTAAGCCCAAGCCTAAGCCTAAGCCTAAGCCTAAGCCTAAGCCTAAGCCTAAGCCTAAGCCTAAGCCTAAGCCTAAGCCTAAGCCTAAATGCAAAATAGTTACTTCAAACTGATTGGGTTATTTATCTGACATTAAATAGTCGGCGGTCAGTTGTCGGCGCTCAGTTGTCGGCGCTCAATTGTCCGGGGCTCAATTATGGGGTCACGAAATAATTGATGTGTCACAACATTCTTCAATGTGAGTATTTGATTCATTGTTTTTTTAGCATTTTACAAGCCATGGCTTGTTGGACTGACAAAATGGCTTGTAGAATTTTAGTCCAACAAGCCAAAATGGCTTGTCAGAATTTTTTGAGTCATGTGTTTGATCATATCGGATACAGAAAAGATGCATTTTGGTGCATTTTAGAAGGTTATAATCTCAAAATTTTCCGGCGCTTGGCGCCTGTTATAACTTAAATAAGCATTATTATTTATTTACTACCTCAGGCGCTGCTTCTAACATGTCTACCTTCATTTATCATTTAATCTTCAATAGTTTTAATCATCTTAAATGTATTATCTCATGTTTTAATTGGTAATCTTCAATATTTCATCTTGATATTTAATGAAGATTCACATTTTCCCTTGACACATTTTTTGAGAAAGATCAATACAAGTCTGTAAACTTTTTGAAGTGATTATTCCTTCCTTAACGTAAAATCAATCCAAAAGCTTCATGGAAGTAGTTTTCGGAAATTTCTACTCTTCTTACTCATATCTTTTTGGCCAAGTTCATTAGAGTGTGTGAATGAATTAACGGTTTTAAAATTTTTCAAACATAAAATTCCAGAAATTACGACCTTTGAACAGAAAATTCGAAACTAATTCTTCAAATGAGTGGTTGGAAAATTGATTTTCCAGCATCGCAGAATGTCAATGCCCAAAAAAAATTTCCGGCGTTTTAGGCAGGAAAGATTATTAGTTTTTTTGGGCTCTCACTTGTCATCATAGAGGACTTGACCGTCGATTTTTCATGTAATTCAAAGTCATTATGTTCTTGGATAGTTTGCTGGAAAATTTTTTCCACAATGCGTGTAGATTAGACTTCGATCAAACTCAAAAATTTCAAATATTTCCTGAATTTTAATGAATTAACGGCTCAAAAATGTTATTGAATAAATGTTGAATGATATCTCTTTTTTGATCGATCGCCGTGCAGCTCAATATATACATTTCTTTAAAAAATAACCTAGCATTGGAATTTATTCACGTATACTGATATTATAAAATTGGCTTGCAAAAATTTGGAATGGCATGTAAAATTTAAGGTCAACAAGCCACTTGGCTTGTGACTCGTAGGTCAAAAAAAACCCTGATTTGATTTCAGCTGAATTACTATAGTTTATTTTTAATAAACTACTTCTAAATTCAAAAATGACAAAAAACCAATACTGTTAAATTGTTCACAGGAAGGTTTTACTGTATGATTTTTCATTCAGGAAATTGTTGAAGGCTAGTTGTATAAATCCACAAATTTTTAGCTCTATGTGAGTTATGGTTTGGCAAAAGCCAGAAAGTTCCATTTTTCTAATTCAGAAGCATTTACGGAAAAATAGACTATATATATTATACATCAGACCCATACCTGTAAGACCTCCGACCAGTTGGGGGGGAGGTAAATCCGAAATTTTGGGGGGGGGGTAGGAAAAAGTCGAAATTTTTCCCAAAAAAGGCCAAAAAACATACACTTTTTTGAAAATTTTTTTAATTTTTTCCAAACTGGGGGGGGGGTTGGGGGGGGAATGATTTTGGGTATAGGGTTGGCCAAGTTGGGGGGGTCCCCCCCAACCCCCCCCCCAAGTACAGGTATGATCAGACCCGAATCAAAATTGTGTCCGGGTCCAAAATTTTGGAAATATCGTGTCCGGCTCCAAAATTTTGAGAATATCGGGTCCGGGTCCAGCAAAATGGTCGGGTAATTTCGGGTCCGGGTACTCGATACATCTCTAATACTCAATATTTAGTTTTTGATTCTAAATTTTCTCATGACTTTATGCTTGTTTCTTATCACTTGATAATTGTTGAAGTGAAACAAATTGAAATAGGAAAATTTTTTAAATCTGTCATCATCATTAGTGATGACATCAAAAAACATAATATTAGAAGCTCAGTTTTCATGAAATTTAAAAACAGTCAACACAAGTCGATTTTCTCACGTATACATGAGTCATGACCACATATCGGGATGTCCGATCTCAGCGAAAACCCAGACATCCGGATGTCAAAAAATATTCGAGGAACATCACTGTTTTAGGTTTCTAAAACGCCAGAAAATAAACTTTTCCATTTATTCCGTCAGTTCAGTAGAAGCACCTAAAATATCGAAAATTTCTAGACCAATATTTTCGGTTTTGTACATAAACTTCCCAAAATTTTCCCACCTGGCCAAATAGCACTGTACTACATTAAAAATGTGTACGGGGGTGTAAAGTGCAATAAGAAAAAACATCTCTAAAAAACATCCGGTACCGAAAAAACATTTAGTACCGAACCGCAACTAAAATGACTGAAAGGATACCCGAACTAGGACAGCTTTTTTAACCCCAGCTACATCAGACCTTATTCTGGATAGACGTTTTTTTTAACCAACATTGACAATTTTGACCAAAAAAGCATAAAAAATGTCAAACATTTTTCCGCTTCGTGACATGAAGTATCTTTTCATGCTTTAAGGACTTGAACCCGTATTTCTGAAACACTTTTGGAACAAAGACTTGCTGAGATTCGATCTCCTCCCACACCCAAAGCAAACTGATCCTCTCAACTTCAGGCAGCTGCAACATTGCATATCGACCACCCTGTATATAAAGCATTTGCTAAATAATCTTAGTGCTGATCGTATTTTATCGAGATAGAGATTGGCCAATTCCGGTCGACAGAAGGATATGGATATGTAAAATGAACCCTACAGTCTCTCGCATACAACAAACTTCACGACGATACGTACCAAATTTAGGTCGACTATCCCCTTCTAGAGAGCCGGATTTAGTTCCAGTGTAAACGTTATAAATCGTGTGAAACCATGACTCTAGATCGTCTTCGACGTCGCAACCCAAATACAACGTGTCCTTGTATCCAAAAACTGCCAGGGCAAACTTCATTCGCGGATGTTTCTATAAAAAATATTCCTAAGAATTGAGAAAGTAAGGGCTCTGTCATACTTCGCCGCGAGGTACCGCGCGGCGCCGGTTGTCCTATTCATACTAACAAGCGGCGCCGCGCGGCGCCGGCTGGGAAGTATGAATAGATTTTTCTAATTTTTACGGCACCGCGCGGCGCCGCTTTCCAAGTTCAACTCAAACGAAATCTTCGAACAATTCATGTGTTATAAAGCTGCATACTATAACATCTGTATATGCAGTTCAATCATATTTTTTACATGAATTGTGAATTATGACATTTTTCAAGTATTATTTTATCATGCCTCTTAATAATACATGCAGAACATAGAAATTCTGTGGGGAGTCAGCTAGTACAAGCGGCATGTTTTTCCAACATTCAAGCAGCATATTTTTCAACCAATATTAGCCAAATATGTGAAATTATTTGCTTGGACAGCATTTTTAAAAGTTTTAACACTACTGCTTTGAGTCAAGTATGCTTCGTTTGGAGATAGGGTAACTACGGTATCATTTTCATTCATGATGACTTTCTCTTCTCTCTTGATCATTTCTTCGTTCGTAATCTTCTCAATCACTGCAGGGGGGCCAGATCTGCTGGGGGAGTCAATAGCCCCAAACCCCCCTCCACGTGCATGTATGCTACATTCGAAAAAAATTCATCCTACATTCTGAAAAATCCATGATTGTCTTGGCCATGCACTCAGAAATTTTCCCAGTGAAATTTTTCCTGTAATTTCACCCCAGAGAAATTATTTGACGTTTTCAGAAATAGATTTTCAGGAAGACTGGAAATATGTAGTTTTTTTATAAAATGTTTGTAAATTGAAAATGGGCAGAAAATAGACCGCCCTCAAAGTCGTTTACCCAAACGGTTTACTATAAAATTTTTGGAGTAAAAAATCGTGAGGATCAGTTGAGCAGACTCTGTAAATTATAGAAATGTAAAATGATGCTATTCACTTTTATACTCACAAAATGTTCCAGAAAAAGAGATTATAGGTTCTTGTAATTACAAAATTTACAATGGAGATATCAATGTGGAAAATGATTAATACGCAAAGTAGGTATAAACACGTTTCCCCGGTCGAATTTTGTCTTAGCAATAAGCCAAGTGCAATTAGCAGTTCCAAAAACGATAAAACACAACAGTGCTTGCAAAATTTTCGCAAAGTTTTTATTCAGAGAGTAAAATCCGAAAGTAAAAAAGCGGCGCCGCGCGGCGAAGTATGACAAGACACCGCGCGGTACCGTGCGGCGCCGCTTGTTAGTATAAATAGGACAACCGGCGTCGCGCGGTACCTCGCGGCGAAGTATGACAGGGCCTAAAGTCTTATTCGTAATCAACTGTAACAGCAAAACAGCATCATCATACATCGTGTTAAATAACTAGTTAGCATTCACTACAAAAACATAAATACCAACGTGTATGCATCTTGAAATTATCTCACATAATTGTACACATTATCGTCAACTTTAAAAAATTCAGTTTTCGGTGAAAATATCAATATGTATGTTGGGAAAATCAGTGGATCACAATGAACTAGATAAATCAGAAGATGGTGAATTCAAAGTATATTCATGAAATGTCAAAAGAATCAGACACAATCAGATATAGTTGCAGTCATGAGCTGAGGCGTAGTGATTGTTCGGAAGTTCAATTTTACTTCCAGCCGGATGTATCAGAGGTTTAGCATAGGTCTAACATGCAGGTTGAAGGAACACTTGGTTTGTCTACATTTGACCTTTGACAATAATGTAATAGGAAAATATATGTGTTTCTGAGATCATCCACATCTCAGTCCGATGCACAAAAAAAGTCATACCAACACGGTTAAAGAATGTTTTCGGATGTGCTATACTTGTTCTCGTCCTCATGGTCGAAAATCTAGGTAGGCGGTCGGAAATCTGGGAAAATCTTACAAAATACACTTCGGTGCGAGGCACCATAAAACTTTTTCGGTGTGGTTTTACAGCCGCGAAATATTTTCTGACCAGGTCTTTCTACTTTGTACAAATATACTCAAAATAATTATGAAACCAAAACGTTAGTGTGGCACAATTAACCAGGGATGCTGAGCGGCTAGCAATTTTTGCCGTTTCATACATCAAAGTATTTTGCTTAAACTGACTACGCACTTTAAAAAAATACTCAATAGCAATCCTTCAAAATGGGCCTGCCCACTCATTTCCTTTAGATTGGCTTACCCACTATGACAAATTTTGTGTACCAGTGAGTCCTTTTTCTCTATTACTAGTCGGATCGTACACCAATGCTCTTTGAGCTCAGTTCAAGACAGATACTTCATCAAACGTAGGATTCAAGGAGGTTATATATTTTTATCAACATTTTTAATAATGTGAGTTGATTGTCAGTAGCATATGTGTGCATTGCGAGGTATGGCAGGCTATTATCCCTACCGGGCTTGGTGGATGCTCATTCACTATCCGTAGATTTTGAGCAGATGAGCCTTTGCTGATTGAGTCTTTTCAATCATATGTGCTTTGCTACAAGTCTTTTTAACCAGAATACCTCATGGGGGTAAGGAGGGGTGTTACCCGGGTGTTGAATTTGCAAACTGCGATAAAAACAGCTCATCACCCCAAAAAAAGTTCGGAAGCCTCATCCTCAGTAGGATATAGGAATTCGAGAAAAATTGCCAAATGTGTCTTCGGAAGGAATTACTCTATGGTCTTTTTGACACATTTACTGATCAGTTAATCATGAAAAAATATGCAAATTCTGTGCCATGCAGCCATTTTTTAGGAAAGGATATCAGCAACAAATAATGAGTGATTTAAATATATGATTTATAAGACAAAAATGATGATCTCAAAAAATCGCGCCATGACGAAAAAACATTATGCTCTATGGAATTCTTCCTCTTCATCCTCTTTTCTTTTTTCCGTTTCTGCATTGGGTCTTCTGTGCGCACTGTGCATATCGTTATATTTTCCCACTCAACTGTGGCATACCTTCGTGCACTGAATTGGGACATCAACGGTCGATTGATGTGGAATCGCATGACTGTTTAAAACGGTAAAGCAAGGCCATTACTCATATTTTGTAATTTAGAATTGTTTTGCGGTGAAAATACGCACACCATACCCCTGTGACAAAGTGGCGAGTAAAAAAACGTCACGGCGCGTCATGGGAAAGTACTACCCTTACCATTTAAGATTTTACCCTTACCTAAATTTTCGACCTTGAGGACGTCTGTTTTTAACCCACGCTGCTTTACTTGCACTTTTCCAGAGGCCCAGTTCCAACCAAAGAATTTTGACCGCTCAAGCTTTCTCTGCTTGCGTTTTCTCAGAATTAGAATCGTTTTGCGGTGAAAATACTCACACCATACCCCTGTGACAAAGTGGCGAGTAAAAAAACGTCACGGCGCGTCATGGGAGAGTATTACCCTTACCATTTAAGATTTTACTCCTACCTAAATTTTCGACCTTGAGGACGTCTGTTTTTAACCCACGCTGCTTTACTTGCACTTTTCCAGAGGCCCAGTTCTAACCAAAGAATTTTGACCGCTGAAGCTTTCTCTGCCTGGGTTTTCTCAGATTTATATATTTACTACCCTGACAAAATCTGTTTTTCCCTCTCGGACTCACTGACCTTGCACAGGTATGGTCGGTAGCTAGAATTTCTACCCATCATGCTATGGATGTTATATAATAGAACATCACATAGTTCATTGGAATCCTGACCGTCTACAGATTATATGACATTCTTGCTGGATAAGAAAGGAAAAATATCCATTTATTGCTGTATTTCACCCCACAAGAGACGATTTTTGACTGAAAAAGCGAGAATAAGATTTGCCAAATTTGATCTAAAGATTTCAGGCCGCCTGCCCGGAAGCCAAAAATAGGCCGATCACTGTTTGCAATCTTTACATTATTGTTTAAAAAACTGTACTGCATGTATATCCCAAATTTCTTGGCACTTATTTTTAAACGATTTGGAAATGAACTTTCAACACTCGAAGCTTAAAATCAACAAGAACTAGTGCGATGACTAAACAAAGTAGGAGCAAATTCTCCAAGGAAGCGGAAAAAATTTTTCGCAACTGCTTTTTTGTTGTCTTTTTTCACCATACCTGAAATTGGGGGAGCCATCACAACTCGGTCGGACCAAGAACATAAATGTTGAGACGGACAAAAAAACCTTTTTAATCTTCTGGGGGAAAAATCTCGAAATTTTCGGATTTCTTCAATTTCTTTGGGACCCTCAAGATCCTGGGGAAACTTGGTACCCAGCCAACAAATCTGGGGTTTATCCCCGCAATTGGCCGGACCTCTCACCGATACGTTATTTACTATTCCGCCCAAATACGCACTATGCATGACGAACAGGGCTTTTTTAGGCCAATTAAGAGCCATGAATCGTAAAAATTCTGGTTGTGTTCCAAAAAATTTAGGGGCACAAGCCAAATTGGCTGGTAAAAATTAGGGCCTAATGACCAGACATGCACGGCAAGAATTTTCCAGGGGGGAGGGTCCACGGACCTTTTTCCCAGGGGGTAGAGGGGTGGGTGAGCAAAAAAAAACAAAAAAAGTTCTACAAGCCTGATTTTCATGCAAAATATGCACAAAAATCATGAAAAAAGGCTGTCTTGAAAAAAGTTCAGGGGGGGTGTTTTGACGATTTTTTTGACCAAGGTGAGAGGTGGCCAGGGTCTCAGGTATATGGGTTTACCCCCCTACCCCTCCCCTATGTGCATGTATGCTAACGAACCTTTTAATTAAGTGAGTTTCCTGTCCGGATATGCATTTATAAGAAACAACGAAAATTTTCCAGCGCGATTTCGAATCATTTATGATTCTTGGTATCATTTCTGTTGTGCGGTTGGCAAATGTCGGCCTAGAATATTCCTATAGCTTTTAAACATCAGCATCTTATGGATGAATGTTTGACCTTGCATTGTTTTTTCACATATATGACGAAAACATAGATTTTTCTAGATGAATTTAACAAAATCGTTTTGTGGTCCTCTAGAATTTTTGACTTTCGTGAACATAACTTTTTGCATTTGGAAAATGATAAAGACATCATCAGCATTACAAAATGGCAAAGGTTCTTCTGTCTGAGGAAGCCATTCAAATTCTTTGTTGCTTGCCTTATTTTTGAATTTTAGTTTGCCGATTAAAAACACGTTGAATTCACGGAAAAATTAGAGCCTTCAAGCAGGAAATATATATAAAAAATATTCATTTTCCAACGATATAAAATATCAAAATCGAAAAATTTCTTCCGATGCAAGGCGCCGGCATTAATTACTGATATCCAAGTCTGAAGTAAAATACCTGTCGCGCTTTTTTATGCCTTATACGTTTGAAAACATATTAGATCGAAAATGTTAGAAAAATGTTTGAACGCTTCGCCAACCAAATGGTGAAAACATCACGATCGACCATCGGTAGTTGCAGAAGAATGTGGCGAAAAAATTGATTTGCCGATGTTTTAAAGGCCTCGGAATCAAAATTTTTCGGCGCTAGGCGTCGAACAAGTTACTTCAGCAAGCCTTTTGATTTTTGCTTTAAACTCTGAAAATTCAGTTCTAAAAGTCTGGAACTGACGTGAAGTAAATAAAATACAAGAGAAGTAATTTTTTACGATTTTTCTGATGAAACTAAGCGAATTTATCAATTTTAAAGAGAGCGAACTAAAATATATCTGTGCAGTCAAATTTTCCCCAAGTTTCACATTGCAACCTGGCTTTTGCAAAAATAATCTTGATGATTGATTTGAATAATGACTTATCTAATATGTGAGCCTTATTATTCTGTGTGTTATTAAGAATGTATTAAAAATGATTGATCTGCTATGTGGGCTCCTGCAGTCATTTTGAAGAGTGTTTTTGACTAAATTTGTTGAAAAAAACATTGTATTTTTTTACCATGTTTAGTTACAAACTTTTTAGTTTTGGCTTGTTGAAATTCGGATTTGCCTGTAAAATTTTGACCCTAGGAGGCAATTGGCCTGTGAAGAAAAAATGAAAAAAAACCTGATGCCGAAAGTAAAATTTTTCACCCGTCGTATAATGCAAAAATGCAAAAAATCACGAAAATGATAATGTTACTCATTCCGGCGCCGAGCGTCGTCAAATTTTTGATTTTCATCACTTTTCAATATCTAAAACTGCATTTCCCTAACAATATTCAGCGAAAATTTCTTCAATCAACCTTCGCCGCCGTGCATGCAATGAATTGATACCACACGGCCGTCGGTAAGGTCAGACTTATTGCAGCGCGAATACAACGATAAGTTTCTTACTACTCGATTAACACTGAAGACTTCTTTCAATTTCAAAACGTAATCTGCAGGCTTATTCTTCCGAAATCGCTTTTCCGATTCATAATACTGTATGCAAGCAGGTGAAGCATAACTATCTTCCCGCAAAACAAGGTAGATTCTTTTTCCTCTCTGAAAGCAATAAAAAATACAATAAACAGATGACAGTACCAGACTCATACCTACATGTAATTGGGGAAGTGCCATAGAAATCCCCACCAGAAATCGTCGTCCATATGGCTAGCCTTTGGGTGACCCTCACCATAAGATTTTCCAAAGATGCCCATACTTCTGGTCAGTATCAGTTCTGGTCAGTGTCAGGTCAGTGGTCAATGATTATTTTTGAACAAAAAATGGTCAAAAATGTCAATTTTCTCGGCGCTTCGAGCCACGAATACATTTTTTACGGGTTATCAAGACCAAATTATTAATTGTTGAATCATTTTTGGAACTTTTTGGTGAAAAATTGATTTTTTTTCTTCAGAGACCCCCAAAAATTTGGGACAATTGATGATTCTACGACCCAAAATGAGCTTGACCCCCCAGACCTCGAGGCTCAGTTACATGTATGTAATGACCATACTGCGAGGAGGTATTATTCCTACCACTGGGCATCCAATTGTCGGACAAAACGGCTCATTTAGTGGATATTTGTATACCTAATCCTCACAAACTTTGAACCTGGCCCTACCTGTAAATCTAACCCTGTGGACTCATACATGTAATAGAAGATAAGACAGAACCCCATCCAAGGTTGGCTTTCCACACCCAAACTCTCATCTTTCCTTATTTGGGATGAATGACGAGAAAATATTCAAGGTAGGTATATACTCATAGGACCCGCTCAGTTTTTGACGCCTGTCTGATGCCGCACCATCCGACCTGACAGAGGTAATGTACTCGTATGTTGGATATTTACGCACAGTACTGATGTTAAGGCGCACAAGGTAGGATGTAAACAGAATATGGCACATAAGACTGAGTAGCCAGTAGAAGAAAAGTTCGAACGAAATAATGGGTATAATTGTTTAATATTCTTCGAATTTGATATAAACTCAGAAAAATAATTCAAAAATGATACTAGGTTAATAAAACTACTAACCTTTCCTTTTTTCATCAAACCGGCTTTCACTATGTTGTCGACGATAGACGATGGTGTACTGCTGTGAACGGAGGGCACAATGACGCCAGACCCTGAATTTTGGGATACCTTTTCGGAACAATTATCCATGAATGAACGGCAAAATAATTGTTTACATGGCCGAATATGGACGAACGGGTTAAAAATGCTTCAAGGCAAACTCGAATCAGGTTATTTTCAATTCCGAACTTTTCTGAAAAGATTTTAAAATGGGCGCGTCATTATTTGGGCAACAATATGCCGAAATCGCGTTACATATGTACGAAATGCACTGCCCAATATTATCTGTGCATTATAAAGAAGAACCGCTGATAATTCAGCGGATAATTGAACAAATTCAAGTGACAGACAATTAAAGTGTACGCATTTGTGTAAAAGCTTAGAGCATACAGATGCATACATATATGTGAAACCACAAATATGTATCCCTTCTTGAACTTCTTTAAACGGTCATTTAAAACAAGGATGCACGGAGAAAATTTTGCAAGTGGGAAGTTCTAGAAAAGAAATTTACGAAAAGGATGTTCGAGGTGTGCAAATGTCTTTAAAATACAAACTCTGGCAGGAAAACCTTATTTTTTGGTTCTCATTGGTCAATTTTTAAAAGCTCAGAATCAGGTCCGGTTACTATAACCAGACAAGTAACGGAGCCACGACGTCGGGGCATTAAGCGACTTTTTTTGCGGCGGAGGATCATGGATTGCTCAAAATTTTAATGAGCGGACCCTGAACAAAAAAATTGATTTTTTCACCATAAAAGTTCGAAAAATGGTTCAAAAAATTGTAATTACCGTAAAAAACGTATTCGTGGGGCAGAGAGCCTACAAAATTAACATTTTGGACAATTTTTTGTTCAAAAATGATGATTTTTCATCGAAAATTGACATATGTCAGTACTTTTGACCAAAATATGAGGTTTCTATGACTTACTATAGATCATATTTTTAAAATATTTTTAAAATATCGAGTCCGGCTCCGAAATTTTAGGAATATTTTTACTTTTAAAATTTTTTTTTAATATTTTTTTTCAAATATTTTCAATATATTTTTAGCATATTTTTAAAATATCGAGTCCGGCTCCGAAATTTTAGGAATATTAGGTTGGGGTCAGGGTTCGGTTCCAACGAAATAGTCGGTTAATTTAGGGTTCAGGTATCCGATACATCACCAGTATTGGGTAGCTACTTTGAAAATTGATACTACGTATAGGTATCATACATATGTAATTGGGGGGGTGGGGAGAAGTGCTATGAGAACCCCCCCCCCCCCAGAAATCGTCGACCATATGGCTAGCCATTGGGCGACCCCCCCAGGATTTTCCAATCCTATGGCTAGCCATATGGTAGCCCTAGGGACCCCCATAGTTTTAGTCGAGAAAATATTGAAAAATGTCATTTTTTCCATGAAAAATGTCAATTTTTGAACAAAAATTGGTCAAAAACGTCAATTTTCTCGGCGCTTCGCGCCATAAGTACATATTTTATCATTTTTTAGACAAAAATTACTACTTTTCAAACCGTTTTTCGGACATTTTTCATGGAAAAAATCGAATTTTTTTTCCTTCATGGACTCCTCCCCCCAAAATTTTGGGAATTACTGACCCCCGGCCCCAAAAAAGTGCTCCAACCCCCCTCCCCCCCCCCCCCCAAGACCTCGCAGCTCCGTTACATGTACGCTTTGGTTATAATGGTCGTCGATCAAGAACTAAAAAATCAACGCTTTTCTGAAAATATGGTTCAAAAATTTGAATGAATCTTCATTCAAACTCATTCTACAAACTTTCTCAGTAAGCCACATTTAATAATAATGTAAATAATTCAAGCATTTACATAAAACTGATCAATTCTAGGCCCTATCACCGTTTTTTTTCCTCGAAGATTTTTTCCACATGAGAACCGGACCCAAAATTTTTTTCCTCATTTTCCAAAAATTTTCCTCATTTTTAAAAACGTTTATAATGTGGCTACGGATGCTTTTTTATGCATTTTAGGAGCATACCCAAGCATTTTGTTGTATTAGGAGTCAGAAACCTGCAAAAATGAGGAAAAAAATTGAGAAAATTCTAGTTATATTAGCCAAAATGAGCTCATGACGAATATATTGGTGTTCTACAGGAGCGGGTGAAGCGTGTTAACGATAGAGTTCTCAGGAATTTATCCGTTATTAACATTTCTATGGCTCTGATTAGAATCATCTAATTTTATTTAGTTCTTGGTCCGGCGCGGAGCGCCGGAAAAATTTCTGGATTTTCACTTCCTAAAACGCTGGAAATTGAACTTTCAAAACGTCGGGAAATAAATTAAAATCCGACTGATGAACATACCTGTACTTGGGAGGGTTGGGGGGGACCCCCCCCCAACTTGGCCAACCCTGTACCCAAAATCATTTCCCCCCCCCCCAGTTTGGAAAAAATTGAAAAAATTTTCAAAAAAGTGTATGTTTTTTGGCCTTTTTTGGGAAAAATTTCGACTTTTTCCTACCCCCCCCCCAAAATTTCGGATTTACCCCCCCCCCCCCCTCCAACTGGTCGGAGGTCTTACAGGTATGCTGATGAAGTATAATTTGCTTCAAATTCCGGCGCCCAGCGCCGGAAAAATTTTTCGGTTTTTATATTCTAAAACGCTGGAAAATAAATCTCTCTAACATATATTCATGAACAGAAGTTCTAGAATGGCAGTCTAGAATGATGTCTTCAATTTCCATCTTCAATAAACGCAAAAGTTAAGGTAGTAGACGTTTACAAAATTCCCAACATCGAGAGAAAAAATTGAGGGAATTGATGAAAAATCTCAATTTTGGGCGACATAATTGACTGTTAACGATTAGAAAATGAAACGAGCTAACTTGATTGACAGAAACTGTTGAGCATTAATTAGTAAGTCGAAGTAGATATGCTAACGGCCGCGCCTGATAGAGAATAGTCAAGATTGTACCCGCGACCGGCGCGAAGCGCCGGAAAATTTTGAGATTTTGACCCTTTTAAGTCCACCAGAACGCATCTTTTCGGTTTAGAGTTCCCAAAAATTTTTTCCACAATGAGAACCATACCCAAATTTTTTTTCCTCATTTCGAAATTATTTTCCTCAAAAGACCCCATTTGAGGAAAAAAAACGGTGGGCCCTATTTGGCCATTGCAAGTTCATCTGAAGATGAGCTGTAGCCCGAAAAATATGCAACGTCAACATTTGAGCAAGCAAAAGCCCTTGTTTTGGTATAGTACATTACTAGAATAAGGGAAGAAAAAGACTACAACAAGACCAGAATAAGCCAATGTGAGTCAGAATAGTGTGCAATTGAAAATAAGTTTCATTATAAATTATTATCATTATGAAATATTATGAATCATTATGAAAAAAATTTCTTTAGCTTGCCTTGAAATTTTTATCGGCTTCAATTGGGTCAGTAGCTAGTAAGCGAAAGATGTTAGGAGTGGAAAAAGATCCCGTTTGTTGCTGAGATTGGATTCAATAGTGCAAACTGGAAAAGACAAGCTGAAGTTGAAGAAGCTTCTAGTGAACTCAGCAATCAAAGTGAAGTAGTTCAACAGATGCCTTTGTTGATGACAAATTGGATGAATGAAATGTTGTTTATTATTGAATGTTGAAAATATCAGTAGAACTTGGTGAATAATTCATAATAATTTCAAATTTATTACAGTGTAGCAACTTCAGGTTGCATTTTGTACATGTTACAGCTGATGCATCGGCAATCGGCCATCGGCCGATGCCATCGGTGGCCCTGGCCGATGCATCGGCATCGGCCGATGGCAAATTTTTGGCCATCGGTCCATCACTATGTCGAATACAATTCTTCCAGATTCTAGACACTTGACTAATATTATAAATAATTGATTCGGCGCGCAGCGCCAAGAAAATTTTGCGTTTTCAGCCCCTGAAATGAATAAAAATCAGAGAAATTCGTCATTCGACTATTCAAAAAATTTGTGCCAAGTGGCACAAACAAACGCGCAAAATTTTTTGTGCCATTCCAAATTTTTTCGAGCCAAAAACCAGCGTTTTTTTTTTGAGCACGGGCATTTGTGCCAATTGGCACAAAGGGCCAGAAAAATTTGTGCCAATGGCACAAAAAATTTTTTCCTGCCTAAAAACACACTGAAAACTTTCAAAGAGTTTTATGCCAAAAGTGTGATAAAAACATGACTAAAGGTTACTTTTGCCGCACTAATTTGCATAAAAAATCGTGCCAACTCTATTTTATCTTAAGCACGTCAGTGCGATAAGAAAAACTGATGAAGAAAGCAGTTTATACGATCCGGAAAGAAATCAGATGCTGCGAGAATTCAGATATTTCTATACAATTTTTCAGGCATTTTATACTTTTCTTTAATTTTCGGCTACGGATTTCTTTATAACACTGATGTAAATAAATTAAGGATGTCCATAATGATTTTTCCTGAAAAAAAGTAGAACGGAAGTCACGTCGCGTAAATTTATGGTTGAAAAATTGTGCCAACAGGGTAAATTTGTCTGTTCGAATCAAACAGATAAAAATTTCGGTTTCCAATAGTGAATAAAACGGTGGAAGTTAACCATACCTGTACTTGGGGGGGGGACCCCCCCCCCCAACTCGGCCAACCCTATACCCAAAATCATTCCCCCCCCCCCAGTTTGGAAAATATTAAAAACATTTTCAAAAAAGTGTATGTTTTTTGGCCTTTTTTGTGAAAAATTTCGACTTTTTCCTACCCCACCCCCCCCCCCCCCAACTGGTCGGAGGTCTTACAGGTAGGAAGTTAACTAATTCATTTTTCAATCATTGACAATCTCAAGGTTTGTTGCGATCATACAAATCTACTATTCGAATACAATTCTTTCAGATTCCTGACATTTGACTAATATTACACTTAAGTAATTGACTCGGCGCGGAGCGCCGAGAAAAGTTTGCGTTTTCAGCCCCTAAAATGACTGAAAATCAAAGAAATTCGGCATTCGACTAGTCAAAAAATTTGTGCCAAATGGCACAAACGCCCAAAATTTTTTGTGCCATTTCAAATTTTTTTGTGCCAAAAACCATGTTTTGGCACAAAAAAAACACTGCCAAAAACCATGTTTCGGCACAAAAGAAACACTGCACAGACGCTTCTACAGTAAGCAGGCACAGTGACCGGAGATGTAACGTTACTATTTTGCTCTTGGAAGTTCCTCGAGTGATCCTGCGATGCATCATGCATATGCTCTCTGTCTGACATAGAATGTCTGCCGGGTATATTATAATCATCATTGAGCATATTCTGTATATCAATTTATCAAGTATCAACTTTTAGGGAGTCGGACTGTTGATTCTACAGTCAAGATAAGAGAATAGTTGGTAAGCATTGCCGTTTTTTTGTGCCAAAACATAGTTTAAGGCACAAAAAAATTTGGAATGGCACTAAAAATTTTGAGCAATTGTGCCAATTGGCACAAAAATTTTAGCTGGTCAAACATTAAATTCCCTTAATTTTTAGACGTTTTAGGCACTGTTTTTTTCCATATTTGCACTATAATGTGGAAAAAAAATCTGGAATGTGGAAAAAATTTTTGAGGTCTTTCCAGCGTTTTTTTTTTGTGCACGGACATTTGTGCCAAATGGCACAAACGCCCAAAATTTTTTGTGCCATTTCAAATTTTTTTGTGCCAAAAACCATGTTTTGGCACAAAAAAAAACACTGCCAAAAACCATGTTTCGGCACAAAAGAAAGGCAGTGTCTATTAGCCGGATACGGCGAATATAATATTTTATATTTGCAGTATACTGTTAATAGTGCCTGCTATATAAGACCTACTATTAGCCGTACGAAAAGTACAGTATATCTCATCTCACTAATTTTTTACTGATATTTCAATCTTGCGGATCAGATTGCTCATATTGCTTTTCAAATTCTGTGAAACTTAATTTGCTGCAGACGTCACAAACTCGCTGGGCTAGTTTCAACATTTTGTTGTATTTTTCATTTACAGACAAAATTCTATTTTTTGAACTATCTATTGCGATAGAATTTTCGGGAATTTTTTCCAACAATGGATCATGACTGAAGTTATCAGGAACAGTCGTAACGAATTTAAACCGTTGGAAACGTTGTGAAATAATAATCAAATCAAATATTTCTAAATTTTCCGAATTTCTAACAGCCATAAGGCCCTGTCATACTTCACCGCGTGGCGCCGGTTGTTCTATTCATACTAAAAAGCGGCGCCGCGCGGTACCGCTTTTGAAGTAATAGGTTTTTGTAATTCGCACGGCGCCCCATCAGGTTTCAACTAAACCAATACACATTTTTTGAGAAGATCAAAATCCAAAAGTAAAAAAGCGGCGCCGTACGGCGCCGCAGCGGTGCCACGCGGCCAAGTATGACAAGCCACCGCGCGGCACCGCGCGGCGCCGCCTGTTAGTATGAATAGGACAACCGGCGCCGCGCGATGAAGTATGACGGGCCTATAATGTGATGACAAGGCAACTCAAAATGGCGGAAAAATTCACAAGAACATTTGCGATTCTGTATCATAGGTGGCGCGACAGCGTCAACCTATAATATACTTGGCCCCCAAATTTCATGTCCCCCCTTAGAGCCAAAACGGTGAGAGCTAGAACCTTCGGGTTTTTTGCATAATATCGGGCATAGGGGCAAACTATGGGGTGCCTTTCGTCATTTCGCCTCTATCTGCAAGTGGTGCTCGGTGGGGCCCCAAAAATAGGTAAAAAACGCACTTTTTAAGGCCCCCCAGTTCCACCATGCCCAGCAATCGGTGTGCCATATCCAACCTACATACTTCGGCCTAAGCATCTTGGGGGTGTAATCTCAAATGCGAATTTTTCTTTTTTTGAAATATGGCCTCAATTCAATTATATGGTTGTCCAAAGTCCCGGAAAACGCCAAATTTCCCAATTTTGTTATATATTGTCTGTTTTTCTTGAAATGCTTCCGAATAATGAAAGTGGAAGGTAAGTAGTATTCCAGATTTTTGCGATTTTCTGATAAACAAAATATCATGTAGGGCTGGAAATTTGTGAGCATACTGACCTAACCTTTAGCAATTTTTCGAGTGAAAAATTTTACAGTGAGAACTTTATGTAAACAATTTCGACAACAGTACTGATTTGTGTCACTTTTGTATCTGGAAGCATTTTATAAAAAACAGACTATAATACTATGGGTTCAAAAAAATAATTTTTTGCAGCATAATGCACTACTAATTTTTTAGCAGTTTCAAATAAACCTGTAGCCTTATTGAGATTTTTGGGCTGCAAGGGTTTTCGACCATTGGGAATTTGATGGATGCAGTCACTTTACACAAAAAATTATCCCGGGTGTAAACAAGCGTATTTCCGTGATTTTTCAGTGGAGGGAGTTTTCGACCGCGGGGAATTCAATAGACGCCCTTACTTTACACGAAAAATTATCCCGGGTGTAAACAAGCGTATTTCTTTGATTTTTCAGTGGTGGGAGTTTTCGACTGCGGGGAATTCAATAGACGTCCTCACTTTACACAAATAAATCATCCACGGTGTAAACAAGCGTACTGCCGTAATTTTATTGTGGATGGGATTTTCGACCATGAGGAATTCAATGAATGTGATCACTTTACACCAAAAATTATCCAGTGTGTAAACAAACGTATTTTCGTGATTTTTTGCTGGAAGGGGTTTTCGACCACAGGGAATTTGACAAATGCGATCACTTTACACAAAAAGTTATCCCGGTTGTAAACAAACGTATTTTCGTGATTTTTATGGAAGGGGTTTTCGACTACGGGGAATTCAATGGATGTGTCACTTTACACAAAAAAATTATTCCGGATTTAACCAAGCCTGTTTTCGTGAGTTTTTTTGAGGGAGGGGTTTTCGACCACTGGGAATTTAATGAAAGTGATCACTTTACACACTAATTCATATTGAGTGTAAACAAATGTATTTCTGCGATTTTTTTGGTTGAAGGATTCTAAACCATGAGGAATTCAATAGATATGGTCACCTTTCAGTATCTTTACAACGTTTTTAAAGTAATATGCGGTTTACACATCCTTTACTTTTGCCGGAGGTGAGAATTTGTTGCTTGAATTTTTTTTATTGCTTTTTTGAAGGGCAGATGACCAAATTTAAAACTTCAATGTGCTTCTATGAAGGTTTTCGTGCATGGTTGAGGCCCACTAAAAAGAGGTGAACTAGTTTATTAGAAAATGCCCGGATGGGGCAGAAAAAAGGAGAATATACTTGCTTTGACAGTTACCATGGTAGAAAAAGAAGTGGACTAGATTTTTGAGAACTTGGGTCAAAGTTGGGAAAAATTCACTTCCTTTACATTGGATTTTCATTCTTTCTCAAAAAAATTGTCTATGTCTGTGAAAAAGTATATTCTGCAGCTGAGTGCATCAACACACCTTCCAACCAACCATGTGCATCTCTGAAATTTTTAGGAGGGTACAGGCGTGGACCTTGATGTTTTAGCATTTTCTGAGACAAAAAATTCAAAAAAAGGTTGACCAAAAAATTTTTTGCATAACAAATTTTCCAGTTCCAAAACCCTCGTGGAAATTTGTACCCCCATGTCCCCTCTCACACATGTTTGCTTCCAACTGTGTTAAACATTTTTACTGAATTTGGTGTCAACAAAAGGAATCATGTGGGAAAGTGGCTTATAAAATCCCATTCAGCTTTTTTAGAAAAAGAGCTACAGCACAAAGTCTTCTAAGAACTAAATTGATTCTGCAAGATACGTTTCATTCACTCATTTTATATGACATATCGCATAGAATTCACTCCGTAAGTTCTACCGATTGCAAACTAGAAACAAATTTATTCTCTTCTATTTGACTATTGAACAAAATAGCATCATTCACAGTTTTTGAGAGCATCATTCACAGATTTAAACTGAAATTTGCAGAAAAAGCGCTTTTTGCGGGATTGCAAATGGGAAGCAATTTCACCCATCTTTGTCGCTCCGATCTTGCTTTCAAAAAAGTCGTACTGTTGCCATGGGAGTGCGAGTAGAGTCCGGGAGAACTGGGTAGGTGATTTCGCGCACACTCCTGATATAGGCAGGCCTAAATCAGGTGCGTTTTTGTATGCTTTACTCTGTTCTCCCATTTGCAGATCGGTGCCCAATCACTGTAACCAAATTCCAGTTGCACTAAAGGGGTCTGAGCTCAAGCTCATGGTAATCTCGAACAAAAAGGCCACTCAGTTTGATCTCAAGTTCGGTATAATTTTAATGTCATCCGGTTAATAATGAGCTCAATGTCGAGATCATCCCCAGCTCGAGCTGTTGGGTTGCACTAAAATTTTCGCATAATTTTCTCATCTCTAAAGCAAATAAATATAAAAATTTCTGCAATTCCCAAACCCGAACTTAAACCTCAGTTTTAGTTAATCCTGAAGTGAGTATGATTTGTGCATTGGAAGAAAATAATTTGGACATTGTGAATAGCTCAAACTCAAGATCATTAATTTAATCCGGATGTTGAAATTATCTTCATGTTGGGTTAGTGCAACGAACCTCAGGTTCCTTTGTAGTTCTGAAAATGACTATAATATGCCTCCCTCACTATTTTTCAGCTAGTGTGAAAGGCAGGAGTTTTGAATTGGTTGGAAGTTAGAATGCTGTCGGTTTACCATTTCTTTACACTTGAAGTCAGGTGCATATAATTTTGATATAGGAAAAGTTTACTGTAGTTGATGCCAGTTGAAGGACAAAATGCACGTGCTGCAGAATATACTTTTTCACAGACATAGACAATTTTTTTTGAGAAAGAATGAAAATCCAATATAAAAGAAGTGAATTTTTCCCAACCTTGACCCAAGTTCTCAAAAATCTAGTCCACTTCTTTTTCTACCATGGCAACTGTCAAAGCAAGTATATTCTCCTTTTTTCTGCCCCATCGGGGCATTTTCTAATAAACTAGTAATGGTATATTTGGAGTCAGAATCCGATTTGGAAACATTAGTCGCTCCATCATTGTTGATGATCTGAAATTTTCGGAGGTCTCTCTGAAACATTATATTTTGCACTGAGCTTAGAAGCAGCGAAACCGGTGAAATGTTTGAACAGAAATTCTTTTTGTTCTAATGAAGGAATGTTGGGAATAATTTTGCCTTTACATTTTTCCACGTATTCCTGATGCTTTACATTGAACGTATGCATAGAAATAAATTTTATCAGATTTTCAATGCATAACGACATCCGCGAATACGGATTTATTACGTCTTTGATATGCTTATTTTGTGCTTCAATCTGATTAGTATCATTAATCCCAAAATTCGTGCGATTTTTCCGAAAGACATAAAGCCCACATTTCCTTACAACTCATCCAGTTAAATGTGAAAATTTCTTCGAAATGACTTGGGATTAATTTATCATTCAGAAGCTCAGTCCAACTGTTATCAAAGACATCAAACTTTCTTGCGTGTAATAGTCTTTTCAGCAACGTCAATGCACGTTCTTTGATATTCTGTAAAGTCAAATTAGACTTGCCTATCTCACATGACTCACTAGGGGTAAACTTTATTTCACGAACAATTTTCTGAAAATTTCGCTCAACATGAACCATACTTAGTAAAACAGTTGCATTCTGGAAAGTATTCTGAGCCGCCTTAACGGACTCAAAATCTTTGTCCAAAACAACAATTTTAATTTTGTCTACGCTATTCTGATTACTGATTTTAAACTGTTCGAAACAAGATGTCACTAGATATTCAGTCTCCGAGCTCAAAAATGCTGCAGCAACAATGCGACTGATACGATTCTTATCTAGCGCAGTGAATAAAAAAAGAACATAGTTGATGTTGTTTAAACGTTTAAACGTTCCATCTACTTCAACTAATTCTGGAAATTCGATAAACCATATTGAGGCATGAGACTAATTTGAAAAAAGATTATATTCACAACATTCGATTGTGGGTCTGATATAACTTTAAGATACGAGCCTGGATCAGTCTTTTTCACATTTTCAAGAAAATAAATGGTTTTGGAAACTTCGTTGGCTTTCTCAGAACTGCGAGCAGCATCTATGATGTTTCTAATATTATGATTAGTCACTTGTTTACCTTCAGTGGAGCGAATTTCCTCAGCAATTAATTTTACATTAGCTCCCAACTGGGCTGCTTTTACAATGAAATCTCTTGCATCTCCGTCTAATCTTCTTTTATGTGGGAAATGAGACAATAATTCTTTTCATAAACTTCGTGATTATGTTTAAAATTCGAGCGGGTGACTTTCAGTTTATTTTCTGCATTCCTGAAATTAATATTTAAACGACAGCTACACCCCACAGCTCCGAAATAACTTTGATTGGGTCGTAGGCCTATGCCAGTTGCCCTACAATGAATACCATTCCTGCAAACTAGAACAAGCTTTGAAAAAACTAATTTCTTTTCATCGTTATGAAAACGTTTACTGGACTCGATTGAAAATGACTGAAAAGTTTCACTTTCTAGCCGTTTGATGGCTTTGGCGAGATCTTGGAAGCAACCAAAAACCGAACCAGTGTCACATTTTACGCCATGTCACGTGTATGACATGTTTATTTTGGGAGAGCTGGGGAGGTTTGGGTATCTCATCAGGTAATACCGTGTTTTAGACATCTCGTTGATGGTGAACCATATCAGATTGATCCTATTACAGTGAGTAATAGGCTGTGACTCCTGATGGATACTGGCATTTTCCCCAGGCTTCCCTGGTTGGCGTTGGGGCCTAACCTGGCGAATGGTGGCTATAGAGAGGTCTATAGTTGGTTCTCTGGTGTTGTCCTTGGGGTCTTGCTGTAGGGTAATCGACAACGCTGCCAGGCTAGGTGCGACAATCCCTGAGTCCTACTCAGTGAGAGTGGGGACAGGGTCACCCATAAAATGACCTAATTTGTGGGACCGGATTATGAACCAGACAGCCCCTTTTAGCCCGAACCTGAGAGGTGGGGGGCCCTACTTATCTGTAGAAAACTTGGGAAACCGACTTAGGAAGGATTTCCCAACAAATACCCCACAAATAACAATAATCCCCTGAGAAGACTCACCTAGTCCTGTTTCTCAAGCGATTCGACGAATCGGGCGGCAAGTCCCTGGATACTTTCGGTCTTCTGGCACTGGCGCAGGGGGATGCGATCCACATGAGTCCTAGCCGCAAGTGGCGGCGATCGGGAGGCGATTCTCCAACGTTTCTTCTCGAACCAGGGCGGTCGGGCACCTGGCACTGATGGGCAGCGGGTACTGTAGACGGGTAAGCGGCGGACGCAGTAAAGGGATATAAATTTATGCAAATTTATTTGGAAATAAGGCGGCGGACGCACAGGTGTATAATAAAATATGCAAATTTAAATGAAGGCGGCGGACGCGGAGTTACAACCGGACGGAAGCTTGGTGAACCCAAGAATGAGCCAAGAACTAAAGAAACATGTCCTTTTAAGGACATGTTTGGCTACAGCTGCAGCTTGGGCGGAGTTTCTCGGCGTCCAAGCTAACTTCTGCAGCTAGATGCGATGCAGAAGATGCCTATGAGCACATAGACATTTTTCGTTCACATGCATTTAGCACTGAGGCCGACTGCAGTGCCTATGCTAAGCATATGAACGTCTTTAGCTAAACTTCTTAGCTAGTCATTTTTGCGTAACAAAAACGACGCTAATTTTTGATGATAAGAGGTGCATGGAGTGCACCAAAAATAGCCATGTGCTCGTGGAGCATGACTGGCGGAAGTTTTTAGCTAAAGGGCCTACTGTAGCCCGCGCTCATAAAGAAATAAAAATACAACAAAACGAAACATAGAAATGCATGAAAATATAAAAACGAACACAAAATGCATGTGCAAAAATGAAATAAACAAAAACATGATCGAGTAATAAACGAAACATGAAAAAATAAATTGTTGACATGATTTGAATCACGTGACGTCGGAGAAATTGAGCGGCACGTGACACCAGCAACTAAAGCTTTCGAAACATCTACAGTGGACAGGTCAATAATTTTCGGCTGCAGCATTTTGTGCAAATTATGAAGTTCAATGGCTTGTACATAACAATCCATCCTGAAAGTCATCGAAAAATTATGCTATATTGTGCACAAAAGTTTCCTCATATATTGATATCGACCAGTTTATCATGTAAATCGAATGGATTCTAACAAATTTGTACACAATTTAGGATAATTATGAAAATATAAACTGTATGCAATGTGCCAGGCTGAATAGGTAACAGCTGACAAATATGCAATCTGATCCACTAGATGTAAATATCAATAAAAAATTAGTAAGATGAGATATACTGTACTTTACGTACGGCTATTGGCACGATTGGCAGTGTCTATTAGCCGGATACGGGGAATATAATATTTTATATTTGCAGTATACTGTTAATAGTGCCTGCTATATAAGACCTACTATTGGCCGTACAAAAAGTACAGTATATCTCATCTCACTTATTTTTTATTGATATTTACATCTTGCAGATCAGATTGCATATTTGTCAGCTGTTACCTGTTCAGTCTGGCACATTGCATACAGTTTATATTTTCATAATTATCCTAATTTGTGTACAAATTTATTGAAATCCATTCGATTTACATGATAAACTGGTCGATATCAATATATGAGGAAACTTTTGTGCACAATATAGCTTAATTTTTCGATGATTTTCAGGATCGATGGTTATGTACAAGCCATTGAACTTCATAATTTGCACAAAACGGCCATTTTGTTTTTTTTCAAACGTTGGGTTGGTGGAGATGAATAATCGCTGTTGAAAAATAGTCGGATCAAATCTGAAAACACCTTTGCCTCTCCGTCAAACCCTTTACATTGCCTATGATCTTACGCTGTTTTCTAAAAGAAAGTAACTGATCTGGTGAGTCTTGATCATTTTTGAACTCCGAAGCCTCACTAAAATCATCAGATCTCGTCTCAACATTGTGGTTTGACACTGATGGTAAAAGATCGCTCAATATGCTTCCAGTTTTCGACATGCTAACATCAGTTTCAGCATTTGCTGTTTCCAAATCGAGGCTTTTTTCCACCAGTTCATCAGTTTTTGAAATAACCATCGACATAGGCTCAGATGTATTCAGGCTATTGAAAGATTTTTTTCACATGTTCATATTGCTTTTCAAATTCTGTGAAACTTAATTCGCTGCAGGCGTCACAAACTCACTGGGCTAGTTTCAACATTTTGTTGTATTTTTCATTTACAGACAAAATTCTATTTTTTGAACTATCTATTGCGATAGAATTTTCGTGAATTTTTTCCAACAGTGGATCATGACTGAAGTTATCAGGAACAGACGTAACGAATTTAAACCGTTGGAAACGTTGTGAAATAAGGTTCAAATTGAATATTTCTAAATTTTCCGAATTTCTAACAGCCATAATGTGACGACGAGGCAACTCAAAATGACAGAAAAATTCACAAGAACATTTGCGATCCTGTATAATGTTATATTTGGAGTCAGAATCCGTTTTGGAAACATTAGTCGCTCCATCATTGTTGATGATCTGAAATTTTCGAAGGTCTCTCTGAAACAAATTATATTTTGCACTGAGCTTAGAAGCAGCAAAATCGGTGAAACGTTTGAACAGAAATTCTTGTTGTTCTGATGAAGGAATGTTGGGAATAATTTTGCCTTTACATTTTTCCACGTCCCGATGCTTTACATTGAACGTATGCATAGAAATAAATTTTATCAGATTTTCGATGCATAACGACATCCGCGAATACGGATTTATTACGTCCTTGATATGTTTATTTTGTGCTTCAATCTGATTAGTATCATTAATTCCAAAATTCGTGAGATTTTTCCGAAAGACATAAGCCCACATTTCCTCTCAACTCATCCAGTTAAATGTGAAAATTTCTTCGAAATGACTTGGGATTAATTTATCATTCAGAAGCTCAGTCCAACTGTTATCAAAGACATCAAACTTTCTTGCGTGTAATAGTCTTTTCAGCAACGTCAATGCACGTTCTTTGATATTCTGTAAAGTCAAATTAGACTTGCCTATCTCACATGACTCACTAGGGGTAAACTTTATTTCACGAACAATTTTCTGAAAATTTCGCTCAACATGAACCATACTTAGTAAAACAGTTGCGTTCTGGAAAGTATTCTGAGCCGCCTTAACGGACTCAAAATCTTTGTCCAAAACAACAATTTTAATTTTGTCTACGCTATTCTGATTACTGATTTTAAACTGTTCGAAACAAGATGTCACTAGATATTCAGTCTCCGAGCTCAAAAATGCTGCAGCAACAATGCGACTGATACGATTCTTATCTAGCGCAGTGAATAAAAAAAGAACATAGTTGATGGTTTTTAAATGATAAGTTCCATCTACTTCAACTAATTCTGGAAATTCGATAAACCATTGACGCATGAGACTAGTTTGAAAAAAGATTATATCCACAATATTCGATTGTGGGTCTGATATAACTTTGAGATACGAGCCTGGATCAATCTTTTTCACATTTTCAAGAAAATAAATGGTTTTGGAAACTTCGTTTGCTTTCTCAGAACTGCGAGCAGCATCTATGATGTTTCTAATATTATGATTAGTCACTTGTTTACCTTCAGTGGAGCGAATTTCCTCCGCAATTAATTTTACATTAGCTCCCAACTGGGCTGCTTTTACAATGAAATCTCTTGCATCTCCGTCTAATCTTCTTTTATGTGGGAAATGAGACAATAATTCTTCAGAAACTTCGTGATTATGTTTAAAATTCGAGTGGGTGACTTTCAGTTTATTTTCTGCATTACTGAAATTAATATTCAAACGACAGCTACACCCCATAGCTCCGAAATAACTTTGATTGGGTCGTAGGCCTATGCCAGTTTCCCTACGACGAATACCATTCCTGCAAACTGGAACAAGCTTCGAAAAAACAAATTTCTTTTCATCGTTATGAAAACGTTTACTGGACTCGATTGAAAATGACTGAAAAGTTTCACTTTCTAGCTGTCGATGGCTTTGGCGAGATCTTGGAAGCAACCAAAAACCGAACCAGCTACTAAAGCTTTCGAAGCGTCTACAGTGGACAGGTCAATAATCTTCGGCTGCAGCATTTTGTGCAAATTATGAAGTTCAATGGCTTGTACATAACAATCTTTCCTGAAAATCATCGAAAAATTAAGCTATATTGTGCACAAAAGTTTCCTCATATATTGATATCGACCAGTTTATCATGTAAATCGAATGGATTTTGACAAATTTGTACACAAATTAGGATAATTATGAAAATATAAACTGTATGCAATGTGCCAGGCTGAATAGGTGACAGCTGACAAATATGCAATCTGATCCGCAAGTTTCAAATATCAAAAAAAATAAGTAAGATGAGATATACTGTACTTTTCGTACGGCTAATAGTAGGTCTTATATAGCAAGCACTATTAACAGTATACTGCAAATATAAAATATTATATTCGCCGTATCCGGCTAATAGACACTGCCCAAAAGAAACACTGCACAGACGCTTCTACAGTAAGCAGGCACAGTGACCGGAGATGTAACGTTACTATTTCGCTCTTGGAAGTTCCTCGAGTGATCCTGCGATGCATCATGCATATGCTCTCTGTCTGACATAGAATGTCTGCAGAGTATATTATAATCATCATTGAGCATATTCTGTATATCAATTTATCAAGTATCAACTTTTAGGGAGTCGGACTGTTGATCCTACAGTCAAGATTAGAGAATAGTTGGTAAGCATTGCCGTTTTTTTGTGCCAAAACATAGTTTAAGGCACAAAAAAATTTGGAATGGCACTAAAAATTTTGAGCAATTGTGCCAATTGGCACAAAAATTTTAGCTGGTCAAACATTAAATTCCCTTAATTTTTAGACGTTTTAGGCACTGTTTTTTTCCATATTTGCACTATAATCTGGAAAAAAAATCTGGAATGTGGAAAAAATTTTTGAGGTCTTTCCAGCGTTTTTTTTTTGTGCACGGACATTTGTGCCAATTGGCACAAAGGGCCAAAAAAATTTGTGCCAATGGCACAAAAAATTTTTTCACTCTAAAAAGTAAAAACGTACTGAAAACCATAAAACTGTTTTGTGCCAAAAGTTATAACATGCCCTGTTTTCGATCTAAATTGAGTCATTTTTTAAAGCTCAATTTGCACGTGCCTTTGATGTCCATAAGCTTTTCTGTATTATTCAAATTTACTCTTGTATATCTTTGCATCTAATAAATTTCTTTTCTTTCTTTCTCTCAAGTTTTATAAAAACTGACTTAACATACTTTCACCGCATTCATTTGCATAAAAATCGTGCCTGCTCTGTTTTCCCTAACCACGTCAGCGAGATAAGAAAAACTGATCTAAAAAACGGTCTCTACGATCAAAAAAGAAATTGAATGCTGCGAAAATTCAGATATTTTTATAGACTTTTTGTCATGAAGTTTTCCTTCACTTTTCGGCCTCATTCCTAACAACTGTATTAAAATTAATTTGATCTTTATAAAGATCAAATTAGGATGTCTTGTCTCTAATTGTTTTCTCCTGCAAAAAGCTAAGTCCAAAGTCACTTCACACGTAGACTTTTGGTTGAATAATTGTGTCAAAAAAATCAATTTTTTTCTTTATATCGATCACCAAAAATATAAGTTTCGGTTCTCAATCCAACTGAATTAACAGAGGAAGTAAAGTTAACAATTTCTATTCTTTAGCCGGCATTGACAATCTCAAAGTCTGTTGCGACAATATAAATAAATTATTCGAATAGAATCCGCTCGCGTTCGAGACAAAGGATTATAACTTTAATAATCATCATTATTCATTAAGTAGCTCAGGCACGGCTTTTATCATGTCTACCTTTATTTATCACTTAATCTATAATAGTTTTCATCATCTTAAACGTAGTATCTCATGTTTTAATTGGTAATCTTCAACATTTTATCATAATATTTAATAAAGATTCGCACTTTTTCTTTTCGAGAAAGATCAAGTCTCTATGCTGTTTGATGCTATGATTTCTTTGCTAACGTAAAATCAATTTAAAAGCTTCATGGAAATATCTTTCGGAAATTTATACTCTTCTTACTCATATATTTTCGACGAAGTTCATGAGAGTTTTCAAATAAATTACAGATTTCAAAATTTTTCAAGTAATTCTAGAAATTACGACTGTTGAACTCAAAATTGGAATCTAATTCTACAAATAAATGTTCGGAAAATTGATTTTCCAGCATCCCAGAATGTCAATATACCCAAAAAATTTTCCGGCTTTTGGACTTTCACTTGTCATCGTAGAGGACTTAACTATTGATTTCTTGTGTAATTCAAGTCAATTATGCTCTTGGATAGTTTGCTAGAAAATTTGTTCAAAAATGCTTGTAGATTAGGCTTTTAAGTCGAACATTTAAATTTTTATGAATTAACTTCTCTTAAAACACCAGAAGGCTTGAAGAAGCTCAAAAACAGTGCGATAATGCGGAATGTGGAAAAAAAACAAAAAAAACAAAAAAAAAAGAACATGTGGAAAAAAAATTTGACCCCTTTCCACATTTGTGGAAAAAAGTTTGTCGAAAAAAACAGTGGTGTTAGGGGCTGAAAATTCAATAAATTTTCGGCGCTTCGCGCCGAGTTAATGGATATAATATTTCCTGTTCGTATATTTGACCCGAACGCGAACGATTTCTCTTCGAACAGTGTATTAGTATTGTTGCAGCAAACTTTATAGGCTGTCAAGACTGATGAGTGAAAAGAAATTCTGAATATTCTCTGCGAATTCAGTCAGATTCAGATTTAAAACTGGAATTCTTACTTTTTGAATTTGATTGATTCAAATAGAAAAACCGATATCGTTGATAATGGTACAATGTTTGGATCGAAAATTTACACAATTTTCGACTTTATTTTCTCCAGTTTTTACATTGTTGTTAAGTATACATACAGACATTCGTAGTCGAAAATTGAATCAATTTGAACTTCCTGAACAATTCTAGAGCTATTAAATTTTCTCAGCATTCCATTGTTTGGATTTTCGCGAACAATTTTGTTGCACAGTTTTTTCTTGTCTCACTGACATGGTTAGCTGAAAAATAAGTTGGGCACGATTTTTACAAAAATTAATGCGTTAAGCGTTAACTTTTTATCAAACTTTTCACCCTTTTATTAGTACCTCATCTACAGTACAAATTTGCCCAAAAAGTCCTCAAGAAAGTGGCAAGAAATATGCCATGTGTAGATTGTTACTTTGTGGCGCTGCCATAAGCCTATATGTCAAATTAGTTCATTAGCACTTGTTCCACATGCTGTCACATGTATCGTTTCCATGGAAACGACAGCAACTTTATCAACATTTTTCGAACCTTATATCCGAGCTTCAGTAGATCAACCATAGCATACAACGGTCAGAGGTCTCAGGGTATAGAAAATGACCAAAATTCGTCCTTTAGTAATTTTTTTCCAATAATCAGGTTAGTAATTTTTTTGAGAAATTTATTGCCTTTTGTATCAATAATTACTCAACAAAGTTGTTTGCTGACATTAATCACAAACTGTGTTTTAAATTGATATTTTTTGTAATCTAATCTTTTCAAAATGTTTGTTGGATTTCACTTTGCTAAATTTTTGACCTATAGTAAAGTATTGCCAAATTTTTGGCCTATAGTAAGCTTCTGCCAAATTTTTTAGGGTAGGGTAAATCCATACCCTGTCCATACCCTGTGTGCATGTATGAACCATAGGTTTTCAAAAGGTTTAAACTAGGCTCTTTCTAATGGAACTAGTTTCAAAAAAATATATGGTGACTCTTTTTTTCAAAATTGATTTAGACATACCCTACTTTTTGCTAGTTTACACAAAACTGAAACTCTGTTCTCAAATTGTAAACCAAGGATCAAAGTCGACGAGTCGAAACTGATTGGGTTGGAACATAGTTCCCTATAGATCAAATAAGTGAAGTTACAGGTTCACAGCATACGTGTACTTAGGGGGGTTGGGGGGACACCCCCCAGTTTGGAAAAAAATAGAAAAATTTGCAATAAAGTGTATGTTTTTTGGGAAAAATTTCGACTTTTTTTGTACTTCCCCCCCCCTCAAAACCCAAAATTTCGGATTTACCCCCCCCCCTCCTCCCAACTGATCGGAGGTCTTACAGGTATAGTTCACAGCTTTATTTTTCTGCATGCTATAGCTAAGCAAAGTTTACACTTTTTCAGAGCGCTCAAATATTTTTTCGTTTTAAAAACACTTTACACGTTTTCGGTGTGGGATGTCAAATGTGTGATTGATTTAATTGGAAAGAGAATGTTCGAAACCATGAGAAAACGAATTTATAGCTGTTTTGGAAAAAATCCCACAGAATAATAAAGATTCAAAATCGGCAAAATCTCACATGCGTACTAAACGGTTTTGGGTATGGGGTCAATCAGGTGACCCTAGCTCTACGAATATTGCGCATCAGAGGCTAATATTTTGGGGATGTTCGTTTAGGATGTGTGGCGTCATTCACACAAAATTTCGGCAGAATCTTAGATGGTCGAGCGGGGACCCTTTGATCAGTTGACATGGAATGACCCAAATGCCATATTCTGATCAAAATCACCCCACCTTACCTTAGGCGGTTAGTAAAGGGAGTGTGGTTAAATATCGTCCAGTCTGGTTCTATTTTTAGCGTACGGTTTTCTTTTCCTTTTCTTTGCCTACCTTTTTGCGTGCTATTTATTGATTATGAAACTTACGGCAAAATCACGAAATTTAATTAATTTACTTTTTCACGAATCAAAGAATATGACCAGCTGCACAGAACGAAGGTAAAGTGGGATGACTTTGATCAGGGGCGACTCTGATCAGAGTATGGCATTTGATAACTATTTAAATCAGCAGATCATTTTTGCTGTGTAGACAACCCCTGCTGTGAGTCGAAAGTCGCGTCGCATAAATTTTTGGCTGAAAACTTGTGCCAACAATGTCAAATTTTTTTCCAATCAAACACCAGAAAGAAAATTTTCGGTTCCCAATACCACTGAATGAACAGAGGAAGTAAACAATGGCCATTCATTCACCAGTCATTGACAATTTCAATGTCTGTTGCGATAATACAAATGAATACTGTATTTTGTATACTAAAGGTTAAAATTAAAAGTAGTTAATTTTACTCATTAAATCGGCGCGTAGCGCCGAAAAAATTTTACGTTTTCAGCCCCTAAAATGACTAAAAATCAAGAAAAATAAAGCCTCCAACCATTCAAAAAATTTGTTTGAATTGGCACAAATGCTCAAAATTTTTGAGCTATTCGAAATTTTTTTGTGCCAAAAACCATGTTTTGGCACAAAAAAACCCTATTTTCAAAATTTCGAATTTGGGTTGTTTAGGGTTTTTTATAGGTTTTTTTCTGGGTTTTATCAGGGTTTTTTAAATTTCACAATGGTGATTCTATACTGAGTAAAATTGAAGGAAATGCAACTTCACTCAAGTTTCAGTCGTCATAAAGCAAAACATTTTCAGATCATTTTACCTGATTTTATAAGAAAAATACATCTCATCGTAACAGATTAAGTCATCCCCCTCTACAACGTCGACAAAATTGTTGGCATTGAATTTTATGAAGACTAGTTTTTCGACTAATGCAGATGACAATCGATTACGCAACTTGGTGTGAACAAAGCCAAATGTTGAAACATTATGCTCTGCTCTGATGACGAAATGGACACCATCAAGGAAAACACCTGAATAACACGACAAAATAAATTGGCCAATATTAGTCTTTAAGTATGTACTCTCAAGGAAATTTTTCGCAATGAAGACCACATTTTGCTTTCCATTCACCAATATCGTATAACAGGTTTTAGGCCGCTCTCCAGCATTTTTTAACGAAAAGTATTTTTTTCTTTGTAGCAAACAATGATAAAAAATGCAAATTCACAAAGACAGCAGAGCACCCCATGGGGGGGGTATTACCCCCGTCTTAGATTTGAAAATTTATTTACTACCCCCATAAAAACAGCTCACTATACCAAAAAATTTTGGTAGACTTCATCCTCTCCCCAGTAGGTTATACTAATTCGAGAAAAATTGCAGAATGTGTGATTCTGAGGAATTACTCATTGCTCTTTTTGACACATTTACTGAGCACATCATAATGGGAAAGTATGCAACTTCCGTATCATACAGCGATTTTCAGGAAAGGATATCAGCACATTAATATAATACTACTTGTAGGAAATCATTACAAATATAATTGGGAGATGAAATAATGACTTATGTATATGTGATTTATCAAAAAATCGCCTCTTGGGAAGTAAAACATTATGTTCTTAAAATTCTGCCTCTTCATGCTCTCCTTTCCTTTTCCCCGCTTCTGCGCTGGGTCTTCTGTGCGCGCATGGTTACCCAAGCTGTGGCATACTTTCCTGCTATGAGTTGAGACATGTGAGGTCTGTTGACGTGGATCAGGAGTGGTACTTGGTTTCAAACTCGTAGTTTATAGTCTAATGGGATTAATAATACTAAAGCCACATTCAGCATCAGGACTTTCAATTGGAAGCACTGTTCCAAGCCTAGTCAGTAATGGGATAAGCCCATACTGCTGAAGGTGCTGGTTGAAACAATGTTTCCAGACGTATGTTCTGCCCGATTCTTGAAATGTGCAGGAATAAGTTGGCATAGCAGTCTTCAAAGTGTGACTATTCTGTACATATAATTAGTGCATAAAAAAAAGGTCACAGCATATTTCAAGTATACTACCCTTAAAATGTACGATTTTACCCCTACCTAAATTTTCGACCTTGGGGACCTCTGAAAGACAGTATTAGCCGATAAAACTTCATTTTATCATGACCAATTAAAACAGCTAAAATTAGAGAGACATGAAGTTCTATGATTGAGCATCAATCCTATCCTCACAGATTCTTATGTGGATCGACTAAACACTCTTCATTTAGAACGAGTTGAAACTCGTATAGATCAATAGCCGCTCTTTCTTTAATGTAGAAATTTATTAAACATCATACTTGTATTGACAAAAATGATTTTTTTTGTGCTAAACTCTATTGGCAACAGACGTCGCCAACCAACACAACCTTAAGCTTATTACTGGCAGAGCAAAAACGAATTTGGGATAGTATGATTTTTGTGACAGGTATATTAATACATGAAACAACCTTCCTTCGGATGCTATTGATTCTTCCAGTCTACAATCTTTTGAGAATAAAATGAAGTCTATCATAAACAAGTCCCTTATGACACACGCATTTGCTACCAAAATGTTGAAAAAATAACAGTTCAGATTTGAGGAAAGTAAATCTTGCACAAGTTAACTTTTGTATTGTATGAACAAATAGACAGAATTAATTGATTCGAAGAAGCAAGTTGGCGTTATTTTCACTGATTTTCAAAAAACATTTGATTCTGTGGTTCACTCAGAACTTATTGCCGAATTAAAAAATTTTGGTACCAATGCATTTTTCTCACAATGTACCCAAAAATTTGGTTAATAGAGTCTGAATAATCTAAATCAATAATACATGTTCCGATACCATCACTGTAACCAGTGGTTTACCAAAAGAAGTGTCTTAGGCCCAGTTCTATTTTTTTTCCTCAATGATCTCGTCGATGTAATTAATCACAGCAGTCTCTTTATGCTATAATTATCTCCAACTTCTCTGAAAATCACAACTTATTGCAGAGTAACACGAACAACATCTTTCGATGGTCTACTGTCTGGCAATTACCCGTCTCCCTCTAAAAAACAAAGGTTCTTCTTTTAGGCAACTCTAATCCACAGATCCGACACACACTTTGCCATTAGTCTTCAACCAAAGTCTATTATTCCAGTAAAGATTTTAGTCTCTTTATTATTTTGCTAACATATTTTACAGAACGTCAAAGATAGCAAATAAAATTCACAGAGCTTTAATTTCAAAAGATCAAAGGTTGAAAATTAAGGTCTTCACTTGCTATGTCAGGCCAATCCTGGAATATGCGTCTGTTGTTTGGAATCCACATCTAAGTTGATATTAAGAATATTGAGAATATTCAGCACAAATTCACAAATACAGTATAGCTGATAAAACTTCGTATTATCATGACCAGTTAAAACAACTAAAATTAAAGAGACTTGAAGTTCGTGGATTGAACGTTGATGCCATCCTCTCATATAACATAATCAATGCATCTTTCTTACCCTAGATGTATTTTTTGCAATCCATCTTCCATAATTAGTACTCGATCTAGTCAACAGAATTTATTATATATTCCTGAATACAATCTTGATTGCAGAAAAAATAATTTGCGATTCAGAGTTCTAGGATATGTATATAATTATTTTCCAGAAAAAGTTAAGACAGCAACCTTGGTTGAATGGTATTTAGTAGTATTCAAAAGAAGTTTACTCGGATTCCTTTTTGAAGGGCCGTATTTAAGCGCGTCATTACGCCATTACGCCTGTCGTTCTTTGTTATTATAATTTTTTGCATCTAATTAACAATTCGTATTTGTGTTATTTACATGATTTTTCTTCCTTTTTCATGGCATTTGCTTTTAACATTTGTAAGTTCAGAATAAACTATTATTATTATTGTTAGTGATGTTCTCGTATACCACTTTTCCAGCCGGTACCGACATTTAATAAAGAGTAAATAAACATGTACTTTTATTCTTAACATAGTACCCTACACCTATACATAACATTAGTATTGAAAAACGAATCTGTATATTTTACATCGAAACTCAAAAAGCCATTATAGATTGAGTTCATATCAAAAACCGTTTGAAAAGTAATAAATTCAAATTATTCGGAAAGATTCAAAAGATGATTAGTTTAACAATTTTGCATACGTAAACAACAAAAAATACTGTACTCCTTGGTTTTAAAACATAACGTTTTTAAATTTTAAAAGTTCTGCTTTTATTTTTAAAATTAACTATAATTAAATTGCTATTGCATGTAACATCAATTAATTTTTCAGAGCTATTATATTTGTTTATAAAATTAAATGTTATATTAATATTGTTGTGCAATTTTAGATACCGGCGCTGGTGGCACCATGGTACCGGGCCGTTACCGGTACCGGACGCGTCACTAATTATTATTATTATTACAAAACCAAAAAGACTATATAAAAGCATGAAGTCGAAATTTTAAAAAAAAATTTTGACTGCAGAAATGACATTTTTCTATTAAAAAATTGACCTTTTTCAATTTCCAACTAAAAGGATGGGGTTTTGCTAGCCCGACTGGCAAGTCTTGATGGGGTGACCATATTACCGACCATGTTTATTAGCGTCCCCCTAATACAATTTTTAATTTTAATATTTATCCATATACACCATCGTAAACTTCCACAGAAGGCTCCAATCAATTGTTTTTTGGGGATGAAAGCAAATGTTTTTGGGAGTAAGAATATTCGATTTTCTAAACTTTCAGGGGAAAGGTCGTTAATCATTTTTCTACATCTGAAGCAAAATTTCGGAGTCTCCTACAATTCCAATTATTGAAAAAAAGTTATTGGGAAAGTGAAAACAATTATATATTCACTGATGCACAATTTTTTATCCCTACATTCCACTTTTTTTAAATCTTACGTATTCAGGTGATTCCGCTGCTTACTGACAAAGTTGAATGGATAATGTCAATAAGATTCGTATTTTTTTACCCAATTCAACTCCACAAGTGTGTGCAGAAGAAGAAGTACACAGTAAGTTCAACATTTACGAAATTTTTCCTTAAAAGCACTCACCCGATAAAAGCTTAATAATCTAAGAATTCTTAACCACATTCACTTACAATTAAGCATCTTTGGACGTTGAAAAAAATTTTAAACCCACCAAACCACGAGTCGATGAGCCTCAGAATACTTTGATAGCACCAGTCGTCGAACGATCTTCTGTTGATCTTGAACCGTCGACAGTTTTTCCATCCATCGAAAAGAATGCATCAACGCGCACATGTCGGATATGCAAAGTTAGATGCAAGGGGTATCAGGTAAATTTTGTTCATCGAACAGTTACATAGAAAAGGCTTGCTAAATATTCATAGGTGCACACAGTCTACATTCCACTGGTTGCTGCATTAGTTCAACCCCAAAATAAAAGCTTTACATTTTCAGTCTAGCTTGATGTCTTCGTCATTTCCCTATTTCGAAATTTCTGTTAACCAGGATGTCCACCGAACATGGAGAACCTGGAAAAGTCACGGAAAAAAATGGACTGGAAAACATGAGAAAGGCAGAGAAATTCGATTGGGATTGTTATGACGTAGTTTTTTATTGAAAATTATCCGGAATGATTGAATAATAAGTTAAATTGGTGTCTCATGAGTTGAAAATTTTTAATGAGCATTAGCATCATTATCTGGATTTGGTTAAAATGTGGTTCTTATGAAGTTCAGTACCATTAATCAATTAACATTTACTGGTTTTAGTGTATCTGTAATTCTTTTTTTGTCTCTAACTTTTAATATTTAACGGTTAATGAAGGTTAATTGGGATTTCAGCTTTTCTGATGATATTATGTTCACTAACTTGATGACTGTTAATCTGTGCAGTGGTTTCAATTTAATGCGTCAAATGATCAAATTAGGATTGTCAATATGCAGCTCACTATTCAATTTCAGGCCATGCTTTTCATGAATGACAGGACCGTTCTCAGGGGACGAACTGGATGGCCGCCCAGGGCCGCTAAAAATCTTTTAATGTATGCTTGAAGAATGCCTTTTTTAGCGGCCCTCAAAAGAATGTTCAATTTCTGTATGCAAACAGTACTCCGCAGTCCATAAACATAATTTTGATACCAATTTATTACATTCTTTCGCTATTAGCAGAATGCTACTCCAGCAACAGGGTTTTTACATTTTTTCTCGACAGGGCATTTGGCTCCTAGGGTCAGAATTTTACAGGCCAATACGAATTTCAGCTAGCAAAAACTAAAGAGTTTATAACTAAATGTGGTAGTAAAAATACAATGTTTTTTTAACAAACTTAGTCAAAAACACTTATCAAAATGACAGTAGAAGCCCACATAGCAGATCAATCGTTTTGAATTTCTTAATCACTCACAGAACAATAAGGCTCACATATTAGATCAGTCACTATTCAAATCAGTCATCAGGGTTTTTTGTACAAGCCAGGTTGATCTGTAACTTGGGGAAAAAATTTGGTTGCACAGATTAATTTTTAGTTCCTCACTCTAAAATTGATGAACTCGCTAAATTCTATTGGAAAGATGATTAAAATTACTTGCCTTGTATTTCATTCACTTCCTGACTTTTAAAATTGAATTTCCTGAAGTATCGGTGAGTAATCAAGAGTCTGGCTAATGTAACTTGTTCGGTGCCTAGCGCCGGAAAACTTTGATTTCGATGCCTCTAGAAAGGTGCGAAATGCATTTTGTCAGCACATTCTTCTGCAACTGCTGATGATCGATCATGATCTTTTCACCATTTGATTGGCAATTTACCAATCATAATTAATCATGATTGTTTTCAAACGTATAAAGCATATAAAAGCGCGATAAGGATTTTACTTCGGACTTGGATATCGGTAATTAATGATTTTAATGATGCCGATGCTTTGTATCGGAAGAAAATTTTGGATTTTGATATTTTATAGCGTTGGAAAATGAATATTTTTAATATATATTTCCTGCATGAAAGGTCTAATTCTTCAGTGAATTCAACGTATTGTCAGTCGGCAAACTAAAATTCAAAAATTGGGCAAGCAACAAAGAATTTGAATGGCTTCTTCAGACAGAAGAACCTTTGCCATTTTCCCATGCTGGTGATGTCTTTATCATTTTCCAAATGCAAAAAGTTATTTTCACGAAAGTCAAAAATTCTAGAGGACCACAAAACGATTTTGTGAAATTCATCCAGAAAAATCTTGATTTTCATCAAATACGTGGAAAAAACAATACAAGCTCAAAAAATCATCCATAACGTGCTGGTTTTTGAAAATTATGAGCATAAGCTAGGCCGACATTTTCTAATCGCACAACAGAAATGATACCATGAATCATTTTTCATTTCTAAATGGTTAAACATGAATCTCCGCACAGGAAACCCAATAGCCTAATCAAAAGTGTGATTAGCCTCTAATTTTTACAAGCCAATTTGGCTTGTGCCGCTAAATTTTTGGGAGAATCAGAATTTTTAGGAGCCATTGCTCTAAATTGACCTAAAAAACCCTGTCCAGCAACCTAGAAAACTTGGAAAAGTCGTTCCTGGAAAACTTGGAAAAGTCAAGGAATTGTTATGATGTATATTGTGGTTTTTATTGCAAGATGAGCCCGACTTATTGCATGATAAGCCAAATTTACTTTTTGAAGGTTCAAAACCTCAAAATCTTCCCAGCACTTCGCACCTATTTTAGGCATTAAGGCCCTGTCATACTTCACCGCGCGGTGCCGGTTGTCTTATTCATACTAACAGGCGGCGCCGCGCGGTACCGCGCGCTGGCTTGTCATACTTCGCCGCGCGGCGCCGTACGGCACCGCGTTTTTACTTTTGGATTTTGCTCTTCTCAAAAAATGTTTATTGGTTTAGTTGAAACCTGATGGGGCGCCGCGCGGCGCCGCAAAAATTACAAAAACCTATTCATACTTCAAAGGCGGTGCCGCGCGGCGCCCCCGGCGCCGCTTTTTAGTATGAATAGAACAACCTCCGCCGCGCGGTACCTCGCGGTGAAGTATGACAGGGCCTTTAGTATCATACATGTAACGGGGACCCGATGTCTGGGGGGTCGAGCGACTATTTTTGGGCCGGGGGTCAGTAATCCCAAAATTTTTGGGGGAGTGGTCTCTCAAGGAAAAAAAATTCGATTTTTTCAAGGAAGAAGTTCGAAAAATTGATTTAAAAAATAGTAAATTTTTCTAAAAAGACGGAAAGAAGTATTCATGGCCCGAGGCGCCAAGAAAATTCGCACTTTTTATCATTTCTCTTCAAAAATTGACATTTTTCAGCATTTTTCCGACCAAAAGTATGGGGTCCCTACGGCTACCATATGGCTAACCCTTGGATTGGAAAATCCTGGGGGCGGTCGCCCAATGGCTAGCCACATTGTCGACGATTTCTGGAGGGTTCCCATAGCATCCCCCCCCCCCCCAATTACATGTATGGATTGGATTGAATAGGGCTTTGACTGTTCCTTTGGACTCTAGCAATTGCATCACCATTTCTTTCTTGGATGGTCGTCGGGTTCTGTGCTTCTCGGAGTCGTTCCTGGCCTCTTTGGATCAGACATGCACGGCAAGAATTTTCCGGAGGGGAGTCCATGGAATTTTTTCCAGGAGGGTAGGGGGGTGGGTGAGCAAAAAAACAACAAAAAAGTCCATAAAGCCTGTTTTCCATACAAAATATGCACAAAAATCATCAAAAAAGCGTCTTGGAAAAAGTTCAGGCGGGGTATTTGACGATTTTTTTCGGTCAGGGTCTCAGGTATGGGGGTTTGCCTCCTCCTAACCGCCCTATGTGCTATGCTTTGGATGCACTCTAATCTTTTTCGTTTTGATTTTGGGATACAAAATCAAACACTCTAATCTTCAAGTCGTTCAGGCGTTGCGACACACATTTTTGCTCTTGCCAATTCGACCTTTGGTGGTGGTCTTTCCATGTCTAGGGGTGAAGAGTCGATAGCATCTGCATTTGTTAAGCCTGCCTGATGCAGTTGTTCTAGGTTAATTTTGGGTGGCCTCATAATAGGCACACCCACATCTTGAGGCGTAAAGTGCACAGCTTGCTGTTGCACGCAAGAGTCTGATCAGGGTTTCCGTGGTTTGGGTGGTGGTCTGTTTGGAGTATTAACTTTTGGCATTCTATAACCTGATATTTTTCTGTAAAAACCTGGTAGATACTCGTTCCCTCTAGTCTGACTAAGAAGTTCTGTTACCAGGAGTCAGCACTTTTTTGCAGGCTTTTCGTTATAGATAAAGAAAGAACTATACAGGGTTCATACACAACCTGGAAAACACAGAGAATTTTTTTTCAGGTCTGGAAAACCTGGAAAACACAGGGAATTTTGTGGAAAAATAAATATTTTGTGTTTGAAAAGTAGAGGAAAATCGTCGAATTTTTTCGCCGCGCTGCGGCGAGTTTTCTTATTCGACTATGCACATTGAAAGTGAAATTGCTTAAAATCATCGAGCATTTGAGATCGTTTTTTTTAGTTTTTCAACTTCAACTTTTAATTTAGCCTTTAAATTATTATGTCAAAGTCAACGTTTCAATTGGATTGTAAGGGTAATATTCGAAAAACAGTCGAACCGTACACGTATTTGGGGGGAAGTGCTATGGGAACCCCCCCCCCCCAGAAATCGTCGACCATATGGCTAGCCATTGGGCGACCCCCCCCCCAGGATTTTCCAATCCTATGGCTAGCCATATGGTAGCCCTAGGGACCCCCATAGTTTTAGCCGGAAAAATACTGAAAAATGTCATATTTTCCATTAAAAATGGAAATTTTTGAACAAAAAATGGTCAAAAACGTCAATTTTTCAAAATTTATTCATCAACCATTGTGTCATAATGCATTGAAGAAAAAAGTCACGTTGTCATAACATTCAACGTATTTCTCATCACAAATAACCCAAGGTGACCCAAGATTCACACTTGTTCAGTAAATAATCACATGCAAGGCGATCTCATATAGAGTAAAATGTTATTTGTTTTACCTTCTAGCAGTAAAAATGATCAACTGAATTTTTTGACCCATGAACTTCAATGCACAGAAGTATCCTGCATAATGGGTAAGATCGAAAGTCTTTTTTCCTCTTCCGGGTCGGGTCAGAAAATATCGGATAGGATCGGGTACCATACCGGGTCAAAGGTTCGATAAATCCCTGCTCGCTAGATTTATTTGTGGGATTTTATTTTTTGCTGTAAAGTTTTTGCTTTGTCGATTCGGAAGAAATTATGAGATGATATAAAATTTGAACTTATTGAACTTTTTCGTGAAAAAGAGTGCGTGTGCAACTTTTAATCCCCTGATTACAGGGACGTTAGGAAAAAACAAGGTTCCTTGAAAGAGATTCAGGAAGAACTAAGTATTCAAGGTTGCGCAATAATTTGAAATAAATATTTTGATTTAGTACTCTATTTTTGATGATACTTTAGCTCACACATGTTTCTATTATTCAGTATAAAAACCTGGAAAAATTTTATTTGTGAACCTGGAAAACACAGGGAATTTTTTTTTCTCCAATTTGGTATGAACCCTGCTATAGTCGGGTTGACTAGTTGGAATTACTCCTTGGCGAGGCCTCGTGTTAGACTCCCAGATGAAAATATGTATCCACTGGAAGGAACTGGGTTGGAGAGACCCTGCACGTTATGTCTCCGACCTGACTTCTACAAGGAAGCTTTTGAAGTGTTGAAAAAGCACAATCGGAGACTTTTAATTTTCACTATATTTTCAAGGAAATTGTCAAATTTTTCTCACTTTAACATGAGATTAAACACAGATTCATGGGAGCAATCATGTGTAACAAAGGTCCCCAAGGTCAGATTTTTCAGGTAGGGGTAAAATTGAAAATAGGCAACCAGTGATCAATCTTAAAGACTCATGGTACAGACATGCACGGCAAGAATTTTCCACGGAGGAGGGTCTATGGACTTTTTCCAGGAGCGTAGGGGACGGGTGAGCAAAAAAATGGAAAAAAGTTCTGAAGGCCTGTTTTTCATACAAAATATGCACTAAAATCATCAAAAAACATGTCTTGGAAAAAATTCAGGGGCGTGTTTGACGATTGTTTTTGGTCAGGGGGTGGCCAAAGTCTCAGGTATGGGGGTTTACCCCCCCCCCCTATGTGCATGTATGTCATGGTAGGGGTAATACCCTCCTCATACTCCTCCCCATGGGGTCGTCGGTCTTATGTGTAAGTGTATAATGAAACTTTTTTTTTGGTTGTCTTTACTCTTAATTTTAGTGAGCATTATAGATCATTGACATTGCCGAAGTGGAGCACCTCAAAAGTTTGAGATTTCTACCGTCTAAATCGAACCAAAATGCACTTTTTGATTACTGCCGGCTATTGTAACGTCCAAAAAAATTTCCGTCTGGTGCGAATAATGTCCAAGAAGAGTGCGCGTGTACCGAAAAATTTTAGTCTGCATATAAGCTTTTTCTTGTTGGGTACGGAATTACAAAGCCGATTCTTGGTAGTTGATTCTTCGGATGATCGGCAAGCAGTGAGAATGTGTTTCTACTCCATAAAAAAGGGGAAGAAAAGTTCTCAACAACGAACTTGGTGAAACGGATGGCATAGTGCTTATTCCACTTTGCGACTGATTTTGGAAACACAAGAGTTTTTTGACTCAAAATGTATATTTCGCCTTGGTTTTTGGCCTCGGAAGAGCAGTAAATGTTGTCCAAAATTTTCAATGGTAGTCGACAACTGCCTTCATCAGATTGAAGTTTTTAGGTAGTGTTCCAAACATCAGCAATAATGATTTTAGCTAGTTTGAAAATGTTAATGAAATCTTTTTAATGTTAGTTTAGTCGCATTTTCCTTTTTCAAATTTACGATTTTTAGAGCTTTGTTTGTCACGTTTTGAACGAACATCCCCGTGCTAAAGAGCCGAATCAAATTTTGAAAGATCCTTGGCGTTGTATGTTCTGTAGTCTCTGGTTTGACGGACCTCGTCGTTTATCCTATCACGTGAAACATACTCATAAACATGTTTCTCAACTGAGAAACGCCGTCATTCGTCCTTCTTCGTCGTCGGACATGGAAAACTCCACCATCAAATGTAAAGTTTTTGATCACAAATCTTTGAGTTCAGATTCGCTGAACAGACATATTACGCAAAAGCATTCTCTCGAGTTCGACGCTGGTTGCGATGGTTCGATCGTCGATCCTCGTTCTTGCCCGCTGTGCAATAAAAAGTGCTGCGGTGAAAGGGGTTTGAGAAAGCATTTATACAGGTATACAAAAATTTTGTGTTTTTGGTGTAACAGTCGTTGTTACTTTTGCATTCCTTGCCCAAAAAAAAGTTGACAAATGTGGTTCTAACAGCGTTTTATCCGTACCAAACGGATTTTTTTCAGCTGGTACGTAAAAGGTTTACCGAGTTTTTCGGATTTTATTCTTCTCGCTCAAATGATTTAGATGTACACCGATGATAGAACATGATAAAATTTGAAAGCCTGCAAGTTCTGTATTCTAAATTTATATTACACGGGTTTTTTTGCACACTGCAACCAAATTTCGAGCTGGGCAACCGAATTTTTCTGCCAAGTTTCACAGTGCAACCTAAAGCCTGACGACCCTTTTACTTAAGTTATGGGATTTCCTGTCCGGAAATTCCATTTCATGCGTTTCAAGACGAAAAATCCTGATAATTTTCCGGCGCTTCGAGCCAGATTTTTAATGATTTGTAATTTTGCTTGTTATTTCTAGTTCACGGTTGAAAAATGTCGTCTTTTCCCATGCCTATGGCTTCAAAACATCATGGGTTTGATCTTGTATTTTTATTTTCTCAAGGTTTTTTCCCAATTATTTTCGGAAAATATTTTTGCATTGTTTAAAAATTTTTGTATTTTGTGAACATAAACTTTTCCCATCTGGAATATGATTCAAACATCATCAACGCTGAAAAATTATTGGTGTTCTTTCTGCTTGAGGAATCCAAGCTATCGGTTGCGTGCCTATTTTTTGTATTTTGCGCCACTGAAAAATCACCAAATTTGCCGAAAAAGTAATATTTTTGCCAAGAAAAAAAATTTAGAAAAAATGAAGAATAATCTGAGAAAAATTTCTCTGTAACCAAATTTTTGGCCCAAGTTGCACATTGCAGCCTGGCGTGTGCAAAAAAAGCCTGCTATATAATATTTTTTCAACATTTGTAAGTTCAGAATAAACCATTATCAGTATTATATCTTCGTACTTTTACTACCTATACTTCATACATGTTACGGAGCCCCGAGGTCTGGGGGGAGTTGGGCGACTTTTTTGGGGCTAGGGGTCAGTAATTCCCAAAATTTTGGGGGGAAGGGTCTCTCAAGAAAAAAATCGATTTTTTCACGAAAAAAGTCCCAAAAATAGTTCAAAAAATAGTAATTTTTGCCTAAAATGACCGAAAAATAATTCCATGGCGTGAAGCGCCAAGAAAATCCACATTTTTTACCATTTTTCGTTCAAAAATTGACTTTCACTTTTTTTCCGACCAGAAGTATGGTCCCAACGGCTACCATATGGCTAGCCATTGGATTTGAAAATCCTGGGGGGACCGGTCGCCCAATGGCTAGCCATATGGTCGACGATTTCTGGGCGGGGGGTCCCATAGCACTTCCTCCCCCAATTACATGTATGCTATACTTCGGACTAATGTTATAAATATATTACCTGTGAGATATTAGGCAAGTAGAAAATAATTATTTTACGGAAATGTGTAGAATAGTACGAAAATTTTTTTACTAACATTGCGTACGGTACGGAAAAAGAAAATCCTGGGTTCTAATATTCTTATCGTGATTACGTTTACACAAGCATCATTCCTGATTGAATCCCATTAGTTTTTTGCAATTCTATATTTAGAATTAACAGTTAGCGGCAAAAGAGTTTTTGACAATCCAGCATTATTTTTAATGAATTTTTTTAAACATACTTTAGCTCGCATGGAGCCGAAATTGCTGATCGGCTTGAACCTTTAGTCTCTGCGCCGAGATACATACCGGAAGAAAGTCCTTGGTTATGCGACGCCTTGCTCACAAATCACCGTTCTGCGAAACTTGTATTATCGGCAGTTGGCGATAGCAAAGAAAAACCCGTCAGACCGGAATTTCGGGCGAAAAATGAATCTGGTATGTATATTAGAAGTATTTTAAAACCAAGTTCTTCTTTTTGTCATCAAATAAGCATAAATCTCCATTTCCCCAGACAAAGAATTCCATAAAATGGGTACCGAAACGGTTTTCGATACTTTAAAGTCTACGAATGAAGAAACGGAAGAAATTTCTATGAACCCCCGAAAAAAAACTAGAACGCAGAATTTGAAAAACGATATTGATTCGAAGTGCAAAACAACTTACTGCGTAGATTGTAAATTGGATTTAGTGAAGCCGGAGTTGTACTCACGACATGTTGTTTTACGACACAAACCGACTCAGTGTCGTATATGCTTTATTTGGATGAATGGTCAAGTAGGTTTGGAAGTTCACTACGATAATATCCATCCCGGAGAGTTTTGAAGACAATATCGAATGACAATATACGAGTGTGTTGTAAATTATGTAAATGAGTTTGGTAAGATCATTTGTCACTCATAATTATTTCTGAAATTGCCAACAAAATCAAAATCTAAACGTATAGAATTAATTTTCGACTCCTCGAATGTATTCTGAAGATTCCATGCAGTGTTTTTTTTTTGCACGAGCTGCTTTGCACGGTGCAAAAAGATACCAAAAAGCTTTTGCACGCCAAGTTTTTTTTTGTACTGGAAATAAACATATAGTATAAATGCTACATGTAAGATGACATTGGTCTTGATAAATATTTTTGCACGGTATAAAAAAATCTGAAAAAAAATTTAAATTATACAAAATTATTCTATTTTTCGATTATCTTTGTTTAGCTTTTACTTACTTTTATTGGTTCATTATTTGAATAAATTCTTTTTCCAATTGATGGTTTTTACTTTCGCGGCCATGGTCCATTCTTACTTGATTTAGAAGACATGAATTCCTCATCGGTCATGCTTTCACAATATTGAGGTTGATTTTTTCAAAACGATGACCGTCATTTCGACTCTATTGCGTACGTCAGCATGCAAAGTTTTACCGGCTAAAAACGCCGTTCGATGCATTTCAACCACTCGTTCAGCTGCAAAATGGGGCGATCGATACGTCCCGCCCAAGGCAGACGTTGACCAAAATCCGCCCGACTATAAAGAATACCCGGAACGTGATTTAGTCAACTTTCCTCGTCCGTTGAAGTATATGTATCCACCGAAAGTGCGACTGGGAATTTTTCCGGATTCCTGGTTCAGTTTTATGTACAATAAAACCGGCGTTACAGGTAGGATTCTTTTTTCTTCGTAAAATATTCATGTCGAGGCTCAGCATCCGAATGGTGTGTACTTGAAATTTACTGCCTTTCGGAATTTTAAAACCTACAATTTAAATTTTAAGTGTCGATACAGATTTTTGTAAATTCCAGCGACAAATCAAAAGGCTGAAAAACTGAAAAATTTCATTCAAATTACCTATAGAATTATTATTTAATGGACTATTCATGACTCTCTGCTCTGTGGTTTATATTTATTATAAAAATAATAGTTGAAATTTATTTTTGTGATTCTATAAAAAATTATTAGCTAATAATAAATAATATAGAATGAAAAATGAAAACTGAGATTATATAAAACATTGAGAATTCAGTAAAAAGTTTGAATGCCAAGAAATAATAAATAGCAAGTAATTGAATAATTGATTTTTAAATTATTAAATAAACTACGTTAGAACGAATGAGTAAAGATAAAATACATCAAAAAGAAAAAAATTCATTTTTGAAAAAAGTTTTAAATTTAAATGCCCATTTTAAATAATTTCTAAGCAATTGTGAGATATTTGACTTTGAGAAATTTAAAATATACGAATTTTGGATATTTTAGTGAAGGAATTCTTCATTTCGAAAATATCCCCATAGTTTGTTATTGAACTAAAGTTCTTGCTGCTCAACGTCTATGTTGGTAAATAAATATGGTACGTGCATTGTTGAATAAAGTTTTGAGGCATGTTATTATTGCATTATATGTAACAATGTGTTGCGGAGCACATATTTCAAGCACTGTTTTTTGCCAAACCGGTGATTTGGCGAAAAAATGGAAATGCGAAAAAATTTGGGGTTGAGATCAAAAACATGCATTTTGGTGCACTTCAGAAGGTCAAAACTTTCGGTTATGATTATTGTCATACCTGTACGTGGGGGGTTGGGGGACCTCCCTCCCCAACTTGGCCAACCATGTACCCAACATCATCCAACCCCCCTCCTCCAGTTTGGAAAAAATTGAAAAAATTTGCAGAAAAGTATGTTTTTTGACCTTTTTCGGGAAAAATTTCGACTTTTTTCTACCCCCCCCCCCCCCCTCAACTGGTCAGAGGTCTTACAGGTATGATTATTGTAATCATTGTTTGCTATAAGTTAGCTCACATACGGCAGTTAGCATCCCTTTTTCACTACTAAGTTAATCTTCAATAGTTTTTATCATCTAAAATGTCTTATCGTATTCTTTAAAAAGCAATCGTCCGTATTTCGTTCAAATCAGCAATTATTTTTTTGCTCAATCATTCTAAATAATGTCGCTGAATTAGAAATGCAGATACGTTTTATGATTTACCTGGGGATTTACAATTTTCGCTCATTTTACGCATTTTTTATATGATTTAAACCTGGAACAGAAAGAAATTCTCCTTGCGGAAATAATTTAAGTCGTTTCCGCACGCTTCGGACAACGGTGCTTAAAATAAAGCCTGATTTTAATATCTTCTTAGGTACATTAATCTGACGTTGAACTCCATTTTCATTATCTCTTCATATGTGTCTTTGAAAACAAGTTTCTTTTTTTCGCATGTAACCGCCGATTTTTGCGGTTGGCAACTTTGTAAAATGTTTTCCTATAGCGCCTCCTAAGGACTCTTCGTCAAAAAAAGGATCCTGAACTTCTCGTGTACATAAAAAAATCAAGAGTCCAAAAAAACACTTATATTTAGGGTATCCAGCAACCTGGAAAACCTGGAAAAGTCAGGGAATTTCGATAAGGATTGTTTGGATGTAGTTGTTTTTATCGCAAGATAAGCCCGAATTATCGCGTGATTAGCCAAATTAGAGTTTTAGATGATCAGACGAACATGTATCATTATTTATCTGCTTTTAGCGTGCGCTTTTTAGGAAGTCTAGTATGTTTAAGGGCATCTGTAGTTCTATTTCGTCTCCAATTATTAATATTTAACATTTTTTGAAGAGTATTCTGCTGATATTATGTTTGAAAACTTGGTGATTGTTATAACGTTATCAACAATAAATATTAAGAAACATTTTATAAGCTTACCTTTAATTACGTAGCTGGTAATGCAGTAAAATTCACTGTTCTTATAAAGGAACATTGAAGTATGACACTCTCATGAGAGATGCTTTGTATGACATGTATTTCTTTGTGCATGATGAAATTAAAATAAATTTCAAAAAATTCTTCTCTTCCCTGCTTTTGAAGTGAGTTGCATTGCACTGCAAAAATGTTTTTAAAAATAATAATAATATGATTGGAGGAGCATTGCAAAAGGGAAAACAAAGAACATCAGAATAAGACATGAAAAAAGAGAATACAGTACGGTTTACAAATGAGTCCACAATTTCATATTTTGTCTTGTATGTTCAAAAAGGCTAAGCGATTTTACATTTGTCAAAAATCAAATTTTTAGATAAAGCTGAAGTACCCCATTATCACAGGCGAGAACATATACATGTAATGGGGCCCCGAGGTATGGGTGGTCAAACGCCTTTTTTGGGGCCGGGGATCACTAATTCCCCATAATTTTGCGGAAGGGGTCTGTGAAGGAAAAAAATCGGTCTTTTCACCAAAAAGTTCCGATAACAGTTCAAAAAATAGTAAATTTTGTCTAAGAAACGATAAAAATGTATTTATGACGCGAAATCCCGAGAAAACTGATGTTCCTGACCATTTTTGTTCAAAAATTGACATTTTTCATCAAAAAATTGACATTTTCCAGTATTTTTGCGAGTCAAAGTATGGGGATCCCTTGACTACCATATGGCTAGCCATAGGATTGGAAAATCCTGGGGGGTCGCCCAATGGCTAGCCATCTGGCCAGTGGTCCCCAAGGTCAGATTTTTCAGGTGGGGGTAAAATTGAAAATTTGCGGGGGTAGTGTACCTAAATGTCCACTATACACGTTGTTTTGTCTCAAAATAAGGCAGCCAGTGATCAATTTAAAGGACTTAAGGTAGCGGTACCCCTCCCCATGGGGCACTCTGCATGTGGTCGACGACTTCTGGTGGGATTCCTATGGCACTCCCCCCTCCAATGACATGTATGCTGGATGTATTTGTTCCGAATGTTGACTATTCTGCTCGTAAAAGAGAATTTTTTGTTATATCACTTTAGTTTCAAATCGTTTTGTGATCTGATCAGCAACTAAATGATAATCTTCCAACTTAAATCAGATTTTTGAGAAAATATTTTATACATGACGGTATGGTTTAGTACCACTGTTTTTTTCTACTCGACCCGTTTGTACTGGTACAAACGACGGTCTAAAATTTTTTTGTACTTCATTGATTACACTGATTACATTGATATATCAAATTGAATTTTCATACCAGAAAATTGTTTGTACTGATACGAACAAGGCCAAAATTTTTGTTTGTACTCAAGCCAAAAAGTTTGATAAGTACAAAATGTTTTTTCTACGCTCTGAGAAATTTTTTTGTTGTAATTTTAGCTGCTGGAAGAGATGATCATACAGTTGTAGCATATTCAGGTAGAAGTCTCGATAAAACATTGTTACTAACGATACTTCTGCAAATATGATGAAGTCTAGAGTAAGCATGTTTTATTATTGTACTGACATTTGATTAAATTTCCGATTTTCCGATAAAATTATTCTCAAACCTTTGATACAGCTGTCTGTTCTGAAATGAAATTCATCATTAAGCCTCTGTCCATATTTCGGATTATTACTGCCGAAGTGCAGTTTATCGCAGACTTACTTGAAATTCTTATGACCATTTAGATTACATTATGTTTTAGATGCCTAAAATGTGTGTTGAATTGGAATTAAACGGGTCCTAAAACCCTCCTTGAGGTATAGAAATCACCACTAAAACGCTGATTCAACTACAATCATTCTAATTTGCACACTAACAGCAGCTATATAAGTTTTCTGAACAGAAACGTGTTTTTAAAAGAATCTTTATTTTTTGGGTAAGAATTTGGATACTTTACAAAATTGTTAATAAAAGTCCGAGCAAAACATATCAATGCTCCAGCTCCACACGAAAATAAGTCAAAGAATTAAAACAGAATGACTTAAAGAAAAATAGGCAGTACCGAAACGAAAAAATATGAATTGTTGAAAGATAGGCACTGTATAACTGAAAAAAGTTCTTAAAAAAAATGTAGAGCTTACAAGCTGCAGAATCTAAAAAATGTGAAAATATTTTAAAATCAATTATAATTTTTTATTATCTTGTCTGCTTCATGATGTTACACATGTTTACAACCTCTAGTCAGTACTGAACAATGATAGAAGGTTGGTTGCCTTATGTCTAGATTCCGCTCGCCTTTTTCAGGTTCAGTTCTCTTTTTTCAAAATTGGTTCCGATTTCTGTTGTTTTGACCAAATTTATGAAAAATAGTCAATTTCTAGCTGATGTTTCTGGTTTTGTTATTTGTTGGCAGCACTATCTAATTGCTTTCCATATTTTATGTGAGAAGTATTGATTTTTTCTTTGGAAAAACCAGGAAAATTCTGAAAAAAAGTGATCTGGCAGGGCATTCCAATTTGGAAAACCGCTGGGCACCATGTTTATATTTGGTCACACAGTGTTTTTTCTGCACCCAGCTTTTTTCATAATGCAGAAAAGGCAAAAAAAGTTTCTGCGCTGCGGTTTTCTCCTGATACCACTGTTTTTTTCCACAGACCTTTTCCTCAGATTTCCTTGAAGTCGTTTCTTCGCTTAAAAATGCTCATAGACGCTTTATTTATGTGTTTTTGACCTTTTTTTAACCTTCTGGTGTTTTTAGAGCCATTAATTCATTAAAATTCAGGAAAAAATCGAAGAGTTTGAGTTTGTTTTAGGCCTAATCTACAAGCAATGTGGAACAAATTTTCCAGCAAATTATCCAAAGGCATCATACCTGCACATAGGGGGGAGAGCCCCGGGATTATCCCGGGCCTGAGGTCTAGCCCAGGGATTTACTATCTGAGCATTCTGAAGACCAAGTATTCACTATGTTATGCCTACAGGCCAGTGATTTACTAGCCGAGCATTCTAAAGGCGAGGAATGTACAATTTAGGCACATGGAGAATACTCATTTACTATCTGAAAACTCTGCAGAGCAGTTATTTACTATTAAAGTATATACAGACCATGATTTACTATCTGAGCATTTAGGAAAGCAGGTGCTAACAATATAAGTATTAGGGCTGTTCCGAGATCAAATTTTTGGAGAAGTCGAGATCGTGATCGAGAATGGAACTAGAGTATGTTCGAGATCGAGATCGAGATGTAAATTTTATTTTATTCGAGATCGAGCGAGATCGAGATCCGCAGAAATCGAATATCCGAGATCGAGATCGAGATGTGAAAAAATACCGAGATTTGTCGAGATCGAGATCGAGATCTCGGAACAGCCCTAATAAGTATCTACTCTGCATACCAGTGATTTACTATTCTGAGCTTACATACCATGATTTTTTATTTGATTATTTTAAAGACCCCATACTTATATGATTCAGGTACGTAAATACCAGTGATACATCAAATAATTTATAGATCAGATATTTACTATTTATGTTTGGATTGAGCAATGATTTACTATCTAACATTTCTGAAAACCAGCTATTTGAATTTTTTGGGACCTGCAGGTCAGGTATTATCTGAGCATCAAGCACTGCATTTTAAGTTTTAATATAGCTGCATTATTATGACAATAAAAAATATTAAAGGCAGACTTTTGTTAAAATATAGCGCTGCTAGGCGAGTAGACAAAATCAGTTTGTTCAACTTCATCATCCAATTTTTTTCATCTCTGGTCTTGTTTTCTTGCTGGATTGGGTCATCAGTATGCAAATGATTGGCAGCAACCCAAGCTTTGGCATATTTGCAAACTTTAAATTGTTCCAAACGGTTTGGTTCATTGATTCTCAAACGCAATAGAGCATCAAGGCTTAGTTCTTCCAAGCTTGATTGACGACTTGAGCGAATATGATTATTACAGAAAAACCCCTTTCTGCGTCTGCACTCCTGATTGGCAGTATTGGTGTAATTTGAACCAATTTGAGTATGTTTCCAGGCCACACAATCTTGTCACTTGTAAAGTAGTGTTGCCCAAATGCGATTGAGGTGGTTTTCTGGAACTGACAAAAGTCATCCATTTTTGTTACTTGAAGCAGCATTTGGGTTCAATGATTACTTGTGCTTAGAGGGTCAAGTCCAAATAAAACTGCCAATGAAGTGATCTTTTTCTTTCCATACAGTAAAATCTCTGATTCTTGTTGTGAAAGGTTCTTTGGGTCAAGCACATCAAAATCTTCTAAATTTCCAGTTGGAAAGTAGCTGTTGATTTCTGATACAATCTCTGTCAAAAGAGTTTCGCAAAATGCTGACAGCCTTGGAACTCTGCCTTCATCGGACAACTTAATCATTTGCCAGTGATAATGATGAATGATAATTAGCAATACTGCATTTACGTCCAGAGGAATCAGAACATACTATAGTGCGCATATAATATGTGCTGAAACTGCCATCATGTGTCTTCAATTGTTCAAACGTGTTAAGCATCCGGGATTTGTATTCTTCAGAGCCTATCAACAAGCCTGCACATTGTTAGAGCCGTTTGGACCAATGTGATAGCATCTGGAGACAGTCACATGTGAACTGCAGGATTAGCAAAAATTTTTGTTCATCAATTTCTTTGCAAGACCTTTGTGTTTCTGCCCTGAAACTCATGTCAGTTGAGATGGCTTCAAGGTCAGTGACTAGCAAGTACCATGTATCATTCAATGTTTTCAGTGAACGGAATTCAGAACTGATCCAACATGCTTCATAGATGTAGGATACTTCGTACATTCGTGTGTTAAGGACTTCAGCCAATGCTCTCAGATGCGCTTTTCTTTTGTGTCGATGTCGGTTGTAGAAATTGTGAACTTCATTGACATGATCTTCAAATTCTTTATAGTAATCCACAGACTTGAAGGCATTTCGTATTGTCAGATGAAGCCAATGAGCCATACAGTGTATGCTGTAAAGCCCATCATCTGTCCAGTCGTTCAATAATTTCACCGGTCCACAGGGTTTTTTTTTTGACCTACGAGTCACAAGCCAAGTGGCTTGTTGACCTAAAATTTTACAAGCCATTCCAAATTTTTACAAGCCAATTTTATAATATCAGTATACGTGAATAAATTCCAATGCTAGGTTATTTTTTTAAGAAATGTATATATTGAACATCATGGCAATCGATCAAAAAAGAGATGTCATTCAACATTTATTCAATAACATTTTAGAGCCGTTAATTCATTAAAATTCAGGAAACATTTGAAATTTTTGAGTCTGATCGAAGTCGAATCTACAGGCATTGTGGAAAAAATTTTCCAGTTCCAATTTTTCAAAAAATTTCCAAGAACATAATGACTTTGAATTACATCAGAAATCGGCGGTTAAATCCTCTATGATGATAAGTGAGAGCTCAAAAAAGCTATTAATCTTTCCTGCCTGAAACGCCGGAAAATTTTTTGGGTATTGACATTCTGCGATGCTGGAAAACCAATTTTCCGAACACTTATTTGAAGAATTAGATTCGAATTTTCTGTTCAAAAGTCGTAATTTCTAGAATTTTATATTTGAAAAATTTTAAAACCATTAATTTACTCTCACACTCTCATGAACTTGGCCAAAAAGATATGAGCGAGAAGAGTAGAAATTTCCGAAAACTACTTCCACGAAGCTTTTAGATTGATTTTACATTAAGAAAGGAATAATCGCTTCAAAAAGTTTACAGACTTGACGTATTGATCTTCCCCAAAAAATGTGTCAAGGGAAAAATGTGAATCTTTATTAAATATCAAAATGAAATATTGAAGATTACCAATTAAAACATGAGATACGTTTAAGATGATTAAAACTATTAAAGATTAAATGATAAGTGAAGGTAGACATGTTAGGAGCAGCGGCTGAGCTTGGAAATAAATAATAATGCTTATTTAAGTTATAACCGGCGCGAAGCGCCGGAAAATTTTGAGATTATGGCCTTCTAAAATGCACTAAAATGCATCTTTCCTGTATTCGATATGATCAAACACATGACTCAAAAAATTCTGACAAGCCATTTTGGCTTGTTGGACAAAAATTCTACAAGCCATTTTGTCAGTCCAACAAGCCATGGCTTGTAAAATGCTAAAAAAAAAAAACTATGCCGGTCCATCTTTTTCCCCATCAACACTGCAGCACCATCAGATGCATAGCCTCGTAAATTTATCTTCAGGTGCTAGGTAAATCTGTGTGGTTCTTTGTTCCATGTTTCAACTAATTTGTTCAGCAATGGTGCAGCAGTCTCATCTGCATCAAGCTGCACCAATTTGTAAAAGTAGACTACTGGTGCACCATTTTCTAAAGCTTGAAAATATACGATTAAGTAGTGATTTTGGCTATCATCAGTTGAACTGTCAATGATGATTGACAGTAGATATTGCTTAGATGTTAGATGTTGAATCAACATTTTGTGTATTTCTTCACTGATGACCAATGCCATGCGACTTGCTGACATTCTGTCCTAGTAGTGGTAACCCATGTACACACCATTCATGGTTTGTAGTTCAACAATCTTGGGATGTGACAAGAATGGCAAGTTTACCCTCATTTCTGCGTTAACTGTTGTCACCGTATAATACTCATTGTCTTGTTCATTTTCAGCTTATGTTGTAGCAAACTGCTGTAGCAGACTTTCTTTGGCCAAAGTTGTCATCAAGAAGACCTAACCGTCGGTTTCTCATGTAATTCAAAGCTATTATGCTCTCATATAGTTTGCTGGAAATTTCGTTCCACAATGCTTATAGATTAGGCTTCAATCAAACTCAAAATTTTCAAATGTTTCCTCAATTTTAATGAATTAAGTCTAAAAACAGCAGAAGGTTTGAAAAAGATCAAAAATACACAAATAAAGCGTGTATGAGCATTTTTGAGCGAAAAAACAGTAGTAACAGGAGAAAACCGCAGTGCAGAAATTTTTTTTTTCTTTTCTGCACTGTGCAGAAAGCCCTGTGACGAAAAAACACTGATGTGTGGAAAAAAATTTGACTTCTTCATTTGTGGAAGAAAAGTTTGAGGAAAAATGTGACTATTTATTTAGCGTACAAAAAATTTTTTGGCCGTGCTCCTGCAGAAAAAATACTGGTTTATACGTTGGTTTATATATATCATAAATAATTATGATTGGTAAATTACTGGCTCTTGATATACGAAAACGTTAGAAAAATGTTTCAACGCTTCCACCAATCAAATGGTGAAAAAATCACGATTGATCATCGGTAGCTGCATAAGAATGTGCTGAAAAATTAATTTGCCGACGTTTTAGAGGCCTCGGAATCAAAATTTTTCGGCGCTAGGTTGCGCAATAATTTGAAATAAATTTTTTGATTCAGTACTCTATTTTTGATGATACTTTAGCTCACACATGTTTCTATTATTCAGTATTTTTCTCCAGGATAGTATATTTCATCATTATAAAAACCAGTAAAAATTTCATTTGTCAACCTGGAAAACCTGGAAAACACAGGGAATTTTTTTCTCCAACTTTGTATGAACCCTGGCATACTTTTTCAAAAATTATTCATCAACCATTATGTCATAATGCATTGAAGAAAAAAGTCACGTTGTCATAACATTCAACGTTTTTCTCATCACAAATAACCCAAGGTGACCCAAGATTCACACTTGTTCAGTAAATAATCACATGCAAGGCGATCTCATATAGAGTAAAATGTTATTTGTTTTACCTTCTACCAGTAAAAATGATCAACTGAATTTTTTGACCCATGAACTTGAATGCACAGAAGTATCCTGCATAATGGGTAGGATCGAAAGTCTTTTTTCCTCTTCCGGGTCGGGTCAGAAAATATCGGATAGGATCGGGTACCATACCGGGTCAAAAGGTTCGATAAATCCCTACTCGCTAGATTTATTTGTGGGATTTTATTTTTTGCTGTAAAGTTTTTGCTTTGTCGATTCGGAAGAAATTATCAGATGATAAAAAATTTGAACTTATTGAACTTTTTCGTGAAATAGAGTTCGTGTGGAACTTTTAATCCCCTGATAACAGGGACGTTAGGAAAAAACAAGGTTCCTTGAAAGAGATTCAGGAAGAACTAAGTATTGAAGAGATTGATTTTAAGATTCATACATCGGAACAAAGATGCATAAGTATGCATATTAAGGGGTAGAATTTGCTCGGGAAGTACGGACCAAATTCGAGCATGCTCGGCGCTTTGCTCAGAGATGCTCGTTTTTTCAAGACACATTATTTCATATTACTTACTTGAGAACAGGGTTTTTCAGCACAAGTCTCGCGCAAATAAAAAAGTTATTTCTTTAGCACAGTTGACACGGTTGACGACAAATGATAGTTCGTTGGTTAATAGTTTGAAGTATGAGTTTGTCGCTTCTAATAACGTGCTTTCATTGTCTTATCAAGTCATGAAATCATGCTGCTTGAATTTGGTACTTTCTAAAAGAATTTAAACGGAAAAGAAAGCATCCAGAATGAATTTTTTATTGATTATGGAATGTATGCTAGAAATTTTTTGTCTAATTTTCTTCCCGAACTTTCCTCAAAATTTCTCACTTTTAGTCATTAGCATGCATCCTATCGTCTGAAATTCCTCTTAGCACGGCTCTGGTTTCATTATCAAAATGCTGAGAAACCCTTCAGAATCATAATAATTTTCGAACAGGCTCAAAAATCATAAATTAAGCATCTCGGGTGTCTTCGAACGAAGAAAACGACTTGGCGAAAACAGCAAGAAAATTTGACTTCGTTCGCCAAATAGCGAGGCCGATAAGCCGAAAAAACTGTTTCTCGGCTAAAAACCATTTTATAGTATTCTAGACCGACAAAATGAACTTTTGAAAGAATTTTAGACCATTTTCCAGTAAGATTTGTTATGCAAAACATACAGAAAAACAAGAAGAATCCAATAAGTTTTTTTAACCGGGAATTCAATTTTGCTGGACCATTGGCCGCCCTGTTTTCATTTTCTTTTGTATGTTTTGCATAACAAATCTAACAAATCTAATTTTCTTAAGCTTCATGATGATTTGGAGAAGAATTTTATCTATTTTATCTTTGAATTTTCTGTACGTTTCCTGATGTAGGTTTTTTTGACTTCCGTTGCTTTGAGGGCTCAAAAAATACTTGTCTTGGATTGACACACATAAATTAAATCTGTGGAAAAAACCCTCAAAGGAGAAAAGTTAAAACGGGATAACGGCCAGATCATATCTTCTCGAATATTCATTCAGACTTTCTGTTTCCGTCACATGATCATCAAATATCAACAGAATTATGCCAAAATTGTTGATAGTAGAATCAAGAATGTTTTTAAAAGGGTAACGAGGTCAGAGCTTTTGTCACCCTTTTATGTGCAAGAGGTATCGTATATAATGTGAATGGTACTGGTGCCGGTACCTGTGTAATACGGGGGTGAACCTTTTCTGGATTTCTTGATACTTCCAAACCTATTATTTCGCTCTGACTCTCGCTTGCTAGAATTTCTGGAAATTGTTTCTCTTAAAGGCCCTGTCATACGTCGCCGCGAAGTACCGCGCGGTGCCCTGTCATACTTCACCGCGCGGCGCCGCTTTTTTACTTTTGGATTTTGCTGTTGTCAAAAAAATGCGTATTGCTCGTCTCGACAAATGCGAAATACAAAAAATGCGAAAAAGATGAAAAAACGAAAAAATCCAAAAATAAAAAGCGCAAAAGAAAATGAAATCAATCATTTCTGCACGTTGCAGATAGACGCTTTGAAAAAGCCTAGTCTAAAGATTTTGGGCTCTTGCTTCAATTTGCATCTCATTCCCACGATTAATAGCTCTTGAACTGCTAAGAAATATCAATTTATATAAATTGATTTTGAAAAATTGAATGAATATATATATATATATATACACTATTATTCATTCGCATATGTGCTATATACATGATCCAGATCTGATCTGGGTCCAGTCGGACCTGCTGTTTTGGACCCAGATTCAAAGTGGATCCATCCTTTCCCTAGTATTCGGGAAATCGGAACGTTCAGGGAATAGGGACTAATGCATTTTTCGGGAAAATAGGAAATTTATTCATTATTTGGGGAATCGGGACCAATGGGAAATATGAACTTTCGGACAATCGGGATATTTTCGGAAAGGGGACGTTGGGGGAATAAAGACACAATCCAAATGTGCGAGTACACTTGCTGTAGGAACATGTTTACACCCTGCATATTCATAATTTTTACACACTAATGTCTTCATTGCAAATTAAATGATCAACTTCTTAGTAAATCTTCATTGAAAATTGAGTAATCAATTTGGTAAAATAATTTGACAAGTGTCAGAATTCACCATTCAAGTGAAAAATATGTATAGATGTCACAGTATGCAACAATATGTTACAACAACAATATGCTGCTATTTTACAACACATAGCTTGTTCGAAAATTTCGTTTCAGTTGAAACTTGATGACGGCGCTGCGCGGCGCCGCAAAAATTACAAAAACCTATTCGTACTTCAAAGGTGGTACCGCGCGGTGGAGTATGACAAGGCCTTAAGTGTATTTCTGGTTTCTTTTAAGTGTGTTTCTTCTTTTAAGGACCTTATCTCTTGGGCGGAGGACTATTGGCGTTTTTACTCAACAAGGAATATTACGTTATTACGCCTGAAAACAATTACGTGGTTTCTTTCATCGTAGCCCAAATAATACTCAATCAATTGGTCGGAGCTAAGGTAATTTTTTTATGTATTTTTATCCCAAACAGGAAGAGCAGCAAAGGTGTAATTGGAGGTATAAAGAGTTAGGAATTACAACCTCAGCCAGAGGTCGTCACATGACTTGAATGGCTGACAGAACACCTAAACTCGGGGACAACTTTTCAAACTCTCACCTTCATCAAGTAAAAATCAGGGAAAAGTCGATTTATAGCTAATTCTGAGCGAATAATTGTGAAAAATGAGTAACTTCATTTTTTAGTTTTTCATTCATTCAAATTCAAAAAATCACCTTTTGGAACTGAAATACTTTTTTTCGGCATTTTTGACTATTTTTCTGTCTAAAATGCCTTTTTCGATTATTTCAGTTTCTTCTCAAAATTACGGATCCTCTCCCCAATAGCGTAATCCCCGCTTTTAGCATCCAAGAGCTGACGGTTAGTGTCGCCTAATCGAAACAAATTTTTCCGTGTAAAATCTATTAGCTTTGTTTTAGCTGCAGAAAAAATCGAAGACATTTCGGTAATGCTAAAAATATACATAATGGATTTTCGTGTTGTCGTAACTTGCTACATTTAGAGATCTTGTAAACTTTGCGTGTATTCTTCTGGTTAAGGTTTGCGAATATTTGTACAAAACATATTACAATTATCCGGACAAGCTCGCCGAGAATATGAAAATGAAGCAAGATCAAGTTAAAGGTTGCGTCGAGGTAATCTGATTTTAATCTAGTCTGTTCTTACTGAAATGCTTATTAATAGTTTGGCGGAACATAAGTATTATTCCATATTTTTACGATTTTCATCCTGTGTGTCATATATGACAGCCACTCGAATAATCACCAACAATTTTTTAGTTAAAAATTTCACAGTTACAAGCTTTGTGTAAACGATTCCGACGACAGTACTAACAGTTCTTTTCCTAAACCGTAGTATAGTATAGAAAAACAAACTTCAAGTACACAACTGATTTCGCTCGTTCTCATTTCAAGGAATCAAAAGACGTTGTCGCTCGTTGCCAAGCTTGGTCCGATTCCCTGTTTCAAGCTCAAAAAGATCAAGTAGCGATGACGCTAGAAGAAGAATATAGAAAACGTTTGTCGGAGTATCGTCAAGTTGTAAGTTTACATATGTAGGTTACATCATTTGTGGCATGTATAGTCAGTGTACGAATGATATCCGTCAAATTGGAAATTTCCGCTTGAATCTTGTATATTCACTATCAACTTACATAACGATCCTCCTTCAAACGATCACAAAATATTTTTTCAGGTTAAACGAAAAATGGACTACCTGGTTGATCTAGATGAAACCAAGAAACGTTACCAACGTCGCCATGTGGTCGACTGGGTTGTTGATCAGGTATATACAGGTTTTCCCAGTCAGAATCAAACACGAAGCTATATCAGGGTGGCCACCAACCGGGAAAACCGGGAATTTTTTTTCGAACCGGGAAAACCGGGAAATAACCGGGAATTTTGTGGCAAATGAAATATTTTTCGTGCAAAAGTACACAAAAATGAGAAAAAAATTTCGCCGCTTCGCGGCAATTTTTTTTTCTTTTTGTACTTTTTTATACATACTTATTAACTTATTTTTATACATACTTATTAACTGGCTGAAACTTTGCAGTTTTTATGCCAGATGTTTTACCTATCGAGGCAGGAAACCGCATTAAAAAAGCTTCACTCGTTTGAAAGCTATGAAAGCCAGTACCGGTCGCCTTTTTTTTGGCTCCTTCTGTACATTGATTTCTTATGAGTTTTAACTACTTTCATTACGTGTTGTATGTTTCTCTTTATTTATCATTATTCTTCTTTTTTTATTGAGCTCTTTACATATCGCATGCCCTGCTCCGTTTTTACATTTCTTAATTTCTCGACTTAGCTTTCCTTTCTTATGTGCCGACTGTTACTGTATTTCTATTGTTATAATAGGGATTTCCTATAGCATAAAGTGATGACACTCCCGTAAGATTAATACTTCTGGCTGTCATTTTTAGACACCCTAACTAGCCTAAAATGATAGAAGAAACTTCCAGCAGTTTTTTACGTAGTTATTTTGATGTGCCAAACATTCTAAAGAATTAAAGCAGAAAAACAATTAAAAAACCAAACAGTCGAAATTCCAAAAGTTTGGTTTTTGCCAACCCTGATCAAGACTCAAGAGCGTTTCATGAAAAAATTTATTCGTAGGGCTGTATGATAAATTGCGTTGCCTGCCTCATCGCTGAAAATCAATATAGGTGCCTAATAAAAAATATACGAATTATGAGTCAAAACCTGTCAATATTATGTTTCACGTTTCCCAATGATTTGGCATGCTGCTATCAGATTCATTAACAAAGAATATTGTCGTGAATTTTTCTGCTAATAGGTGAATGATTTTTTACGCAAGTATTAAAATTATTTTATCGCAGCTTCCAACTTAGAAGTTCTTATTCACCGTTACTGAAATTTTTTACTTATTCAAGGATGAATGAATAGTCTTTTGTGTCGAGATACAAAACTTCTGAGTACCTATACCAAATTTTTCACTGCACGATTTTCTGGAGAAATTTGTTGAGAAAGTTTCGCGGTTTTGTTAGGAACTCTTGGAAAATCCTGCCAAACTGAATGCTAATGCTCCGCTAGATTTTTTTATGTCTTCAAATTTCTTTTTTTTTGTTTCTTGAGATTTCTCTCATTGTATTTATGCATAATCAGACATGAACGGCAATAATTTCCCAGCGGGGATGGTCCTCGGACTTTTACTGAAGGATGTGAGGGATTGGGTGGGCAAAAAACAATCTCCACAACAGACTGTCCCATAGGGAGGGGTATAAGGGGGTATTACTCTTACCTAAAGTCCTTAAAATTTATCACTGGTTGACTAATTTTGAGACACAATGACGCGTTCAGTGCAAATATGCACGGCAAGAATTTTCCAGGGGGAGGGTCCCTGGACTTTTCAATGGACAAAAGAAAGATTCGCAAACACGTTTTCGCACAAAACATGCAAAAAAATATAGAAAAACTGTCTCCGATAAAGTTCAGGGAGGGGTATTTCACGATTTTTGTCCCAGGGAGGGGCGTCCAGGGTCTCAGGTAGGGGGTTTACCCCCCCCCCCCGACCCCCCTATGTGCATGTATAGTTCAGTGTACATCTAGCTACACTACCCAGGCAAATTTTCAACTTTACCCCTACCTTAAATATCTGACCTTGGGAACCTCTGCTCCACAAGCATGTTTTTCATACAAAATATGCATAGAAATGAAAAACATTTGTGTTCGAAAAAGTTCAGGGGTCTGCTCGACGATTTTTTTAGTCAGGGCGTGTCCAGAGTCTCAGGTAGGAGGCTTCACCTCCCCCTACCCTACAATACGTGAATGTATGTGCGCAATTGCCTCGATCGCTCTTCGTGATTAGAAGCTGAATGTTAATGACAATGTGTTAATCGAGTTATTAGCTGTTTAAAAAATTTCAGCAAAAATTATCATGATCAGTCAAGAATGAAAATAGTGTTTCGATAATGTATGCATTTTAAATCTAAAGCATTAATTAAAATTAGAAATAGGTACATGATGCACAGAAATGAATTTACTCAAAAATAGTGCATAACATAGTCCGTGAAAGATTTTTTAAACGATCGAATTCACGCAGAGTTATTTAAAAAGATCGTTTCGGGATCATAATTAGCGAGAAGTAGTCCGTTCTAAATCAGTTATAATATGAACTTTGAATTTGAACCGGGAAAATTCTAAAACATAACCGAGAAAACCGGGAATTTCATTTTGAAAAACCGGTGGCCACCCTGCTATATATGTATCTGTCTTCCCTCAGCGAAGTGGGGAAGTGGCTGATTCTAATTTTCTAGAAATTGTCAATAATGTATAATTTTATGTATTTTCTTATAGGTTAAAAAAAGTGTCGACGAAAAAGTTCAAAACGCTGCTCTGGCTCAATGTGTCGCGCATTTGACTACCTTGTCGGCGAAGGCGAATATTTGAAAGTTGAATTTTAGCCCACGAATTTAGTCTTAAAAATGTATTTTTTGTTGATTAGTTCTCGTTAAGGCGCAGTTATATAGATTCATAGAAATGCCGAGTTTTGTTACTCCGAATATAAAATTGCTAAAACAACTCTAGGGGCGAAGAGTGAGTGCTCTTTTCCCTATGCTCCCATTCTTTTTGAAATGCTCGATGCTGCGAGGCCGCAAGACACGGGGGCCGATTCAACAATGCGTACTTTGCCGAAGTGCACTTTGGCCACCCAAAGCAGGCTTTTTAAAGTGGGTCCATCAACGCGTATTGTCAACCCTACTTTGCAAAGTATACATACTTTGCTGTCGACCAAGGCATGCCTTGGTCGATAAAACAGTCCGTTCACATGCTATTTTTAGACTTCCTTTGTATCGACATTGCATTCAGTGTTGCCAAGTTAGGGGTTTTTCCCCAAACCTAGGGGTTTTTTGAGGGCGTTGAGGTTTTTCTAGAAGTTTTTTGACTTGAATACTTTGAAGAGTGTGTACACTACCAGGCAAAACTAACCGTCTATGCCGGTCGCGTCCAGGACACGAAAAGCACACTATACCGACAATAAAATTGACAGGCCTGTGCTTGTCACACAAAGCCAAAGAATTTTGCTGATGCTTCCTTCTTACCTCCCTATAGAAAGCACACATTATTTACCATATATAAACGAAAGGTCAACTGTTGTCATACTGTAGGTCAAAACAAAGTGTGTATCCACTACACATTATGAAAAAAGTATGATTGACAGTTATTGCATGAATGTCAATTACTTAGAAAGATGAAAGTTTTCTTTGTGCTGCCGAAAAAGACGCATCCTGGACACGAATTTTTGAGGTGTAATGTACCTGCTAACGGAGTACTGTAAATATGTAGAATACATTATGTGATATTCATTTATTAAATATTATATCATTTTGTAATTTATCGTCTCAATGGTGTCTGGGATTCACACTCAAACATTCCTGTAAAATTATGTGAAGTACTTTATTTTGATCCGTCCACACCCCGGTAGCCGCTATTGACCCAATTAAGACGCCCCAATTTGCACAACGGCAGCTGGTCCCCTAGAACCTACACTAAAATACACATTCCACGGCTACCGTAATTCCTCATAGAAATCGTAAACAACACCTGCACACAGTAAAAAGTAAAAGCCCCGCCAGACAGTAGTCTCAAGTGGGACGGTAGCGATGGTCCCATAAAACATGTATACACAGAGGAAATAGGCACAGAAGCACAGAGGTGTGGCTAAGCCCACCGTAGAAAGCAAGCATAAGGAAAGCACGAAAAGCATACGGTACTAGGAAAGCGTTGGAAAGTGTGACACAATTAGCTAGAAGACAAAGCAAGAAGCAGGGATTGGCGGAAGAAGATTGACGGAAACAAGACCTCCAGCACGCGTCAAGGGAGTGGCCACAGAAGCGTATTTAAAAAGAGAAGCAAAGCATGATTCCGTCAGAATTGGTGGTTTTAATTTTATTTGCAAGCGCCCGTTTTTATTTGCAAGCAATAATTTATTCGAAAGCAGTTAAACCGAGTCCGTTTTATTTGCAAGCAGAACGCGTGTTTTCTTCATTTTGTTATGGACGACCGAAGCAGCCGTCAATTGTTTCTTTCGTATTGCCGTTGTTACCGTATCCCGCGATGTTGCCTACCGTAACCACCGTTCATTTTAGGATAAAGTAAAGTACTTCCAAAACTGGTCGTTACAGAGGGTTAGTTTGGCCTGGTAGGGTAGCAGTGCTGGTAGGGGCGATTGTTTGAAAATTCTAGAATCGGGGACACTGCTGGGCCATTTAGCTGTTATTTGTGTAAAACTACCACGATGATCACACGGCCTAGTAGTAATTAAAATAACCATGTTGATATAGGCTGGATTTGATAGTACCTTTTGATGTCAATTGTGAATTATTTCCAGCTTACCTGAACATTTATCGAATGTTTTTTGGCACTATTACACGAATATGAGTTCAATCAATTAACCCAACAACATTAGGAAAATTAGCCAGCTGATATAAACCGCATTTCACTGGACTAATAGTTTCATCCGAATTCGGAAATTTGACAAAACGTCCAAGATGAAGAACTAAGGCGTTTATGACACGGCGAATTGAATTATTAATTGTAGCAGTTGACACATTCATGGTGTCGCCGACAACGCTTTGGAATGAGTTGCTCGCTAAATAATGCAGAGCACAACAAACTTGTCCTAAAGATGACAGTGCTGCACTACGATTAGTAGGGTGACAAATCTTATCTTCCACTATATCTGTGATGAAAAATATAATCGCAGATGGAAATCTATATCAACTATAATTTTCGAAATCTTTTAAACCATCAAACGGATTAACATGATCTCGAAATCGCTTTCTAGGAATAATTTCATCATTTTCTTGATTAACAATCTCATCGATTACACGACGAGCCATATCTAACACACTATGAAAACACTAGTGACAGGCAAATGGATTCATTGCTCAACGATCGACGTGAATTTTGTATTTTACACGTTATAAAACGTAAAGTAGGGTCCAAGGAGTGGTCTAGACCGCCCCACGCCAAAGCATACTTTGGCAAAGCATGCTTTGATGAATTTTTGTCAAAGTGCGCATTGTTGAACCCAACTTTGACAAAGTACGCGTACTTTGGTCGTCCAAAGCATGATGCTTGGCTCAAAGTGCGCATTGTTGAATCGGCTCACGGTTTCTGAGACATTCTGCCTCCCCTATGATAAGTTGAGAATTAATCATATCCCAAAATGGTATAGTCTGTGTAGCTTCGTGCGCTGCGTTCCATGGTATCTTTGGTTTTGCTCGAAAATGAAAATTCACGAGGCTAAAGTTTGAAAATTGATGATTTTTTGCGTTTTTCAGTCGATAAATGCATATTCATTTTATACGGGGGAGAATAGGCTATTTTTTGATTTAACATTTACTGTGCATTGCACCTTTAAAGGTAGTTCAAACTGTCAAATTAGAAAAATTTTCTTTGTGGTCACTTTCCCATCCGACGCTGCAGAATTTTATTTTCGGTAAAATTTTCATCAAAATTTTTGCACCATTGTTCGCGGAGCTGCATAAATCTGAAGAAGGGATACTCGTGAATATCTCTCAGAAGTCACTGCATTTTCCTGGTGGCTCTTGTCTACAACATGTGATACGTTCGTATAGTCTGATATCCGAATTGTTTCACGAACAAACATTTTACACTGTGAAAAAAGTTTAACTGTCCATAATCAGAGCAAATACAGAAAAATTCTGTTAATGGCCACTCCGAAGCACTTTCAACTATGATGCCCAAGAATTTTATCTTTTTATCGTTAGGTTCATATCCTACAGTGATTTTTGTTGCATATTTTCTGAGGCATCCTATTGCGCAACAATTTTAAATTGATTGATGAAATTTTACCGATGATTCGACTCGCATCTTTTCTTTTTAGTCGTCTAATCTGAACGTTTTCAGTTTTCCCTGCATCTCGTTGATGGCATATTCAGTGGAACTAATCAGCATTTTTGTGAATGTTCAGACACATACAGCTCCCAAAACGGTATATTAATTTGATCGAATTTTTAACACAATATATCAGACATTAGTGGCTAGGTATTAGTGTAGTACGTGCACCGAACTTTTTCGACGTAGTTTTTTCTGCAAATTTTTTCGTCTCCGGTGGGTTTCGAACTGCAGACTGTTGCGTACGTAGCGAGCGCCTAACCGATTGAGCTAAACCATCCAACCTAACTGAGCTACGATTTAATTCTAATACCATGAATAAATAATCATAAAATAAATACAACTAAACTAATTTTAGAATAAGTTGACAAATCCATGACAAAAATTGTTTTTGACAAAAAATGAAATTTCTTTTTGATAAAAAATGTAAAATTTGTAATGTGTAAAGTGTTATTTTTACTTTTTAAAGCTGTTAACTGCGTAGTTTTCATATTACTTTTTGAGTTTTATGTGAAAAGTGTACTGTAGAACGACATCGGCTTAATGTAGGAAAAAATTGACATGATTTTTGAACTCCACGGTATCGATTTACCTAGGTTACTATGTTACATATGCAAATTTCACAATGGTTCACAAAATATGAAGTCCGGTGCACGTACTACACTAATACCTAGTGGCTACAGATATCAAGGAAAAAATTCTGCTGCATCCTATGGGAAGATGCCCAAAAAAGGCTCCAGAGGACTTTTTCTATTTATTTTGACCCACTCTGACACTTTAAAATGGAATAAAAAGTGTAAAGTAATAGATAAGAAAATGTTTTTCATACGTGCATAGAGCATGGTCTTCTGCATGCAATGAACATTTGGCTCCAGAGTCACGTCTTCCCTTAGCTAAGATATTTTGATACACATGTGCAGACTGAAAAATACCAAAAAATGTAGAAATTCTTAACTTTGAAGTACTGTAGCTATGCGAATTTTGATTTTTATGCGGAATAAATGCTGCAACGATACTCATCATGTAAAACTACTCGAAATGTCCCTTTTTCAGGTATTTTCAATTTTCAACTTATCATAGGTCAATGGAGCAGTCAATGGAGTAGAATGTTCAAGAAATCGTGTCTCAAAATTAAATTCCTGATCTCCAGTAAGGCTGTGTTTGTCAAAGCTCCCACGGCTGCATTGATTATTCCAAAATTAATAGAGTGGCCTTTCATTTCTCATTCAACTCAGGATGAAATGTACATTTGAGCCTCCTATAGGGTAGTTGAAATTGTCGAGAAGATTTAAAGTAATGGATATTTTTACTAGTTTATTAGAAAATGCCACGATGGGGCAGAAAAAAAGATATACTTGCTTGGATTACCATGGACCAGACCGGCAAAATCAAGAAAAAAAATTTTTTTACAGCGAAAAAAATATTTTATGTTAGAAAATTTTTATTTGGCAGCAGAAAAAAAAATTTGGAACAGAAAACATAATTTTCAACGAAAAAAAATTTTTTCCAAAAATTTTTTTTTGCGATCCACAATGATCCTCATTCGTCAGAAAAACCATGTTTTTTCAGGCTTTTTTAATTTACCGCGTCGTGCGCAAAAATGCCAAGACACGGTTGTACTCTTTTTCATCTCTGCGGAAAAATAGCATTTCAAAAAAAGCAGACTATAGTTCATCCTGCTGAGCCTAAACTTGTAAGATAAAAATTGCGCCAGAATCCACATATTTTTCAAAAAAAAAAAAATTTTAGCCCCGAAAATGTGGCATTTTTAATGAATTCTGATGAAAATTGGTCATTTATTGGTCTGTTAATAGATTATTTTGAAAAATCCGTGGATTCTATGGCAATTTTTATTTTACAAGTTGCATCCTTTTTAGGCTTAGCAGGATGAACTATAGTCTTTTTTTTGAAATGCTATTTTTCCGCGGAGAGATGAAAAAGAGTGCAACGATGTCTTGGCATTTTTTGAGTGTGATGTTAGTTTTACTGTACAACAAGAGGAAACGCGGTAAATTAAAAAAGTCTAATGGTTTGCCTATGGATAGTAGGAGATAAAGGGACCGAGTTCTGGTTTGGACAAAGTCCACCGAGCTACTGTAGGTTGGCGCCTGATTTATTATTAAGAACAAAAAGAGAAAGAAAAGACGCCTCACCAGTGGGCTATGAAAAACAATAACAATGATTCTCTACCAACAGAAAAATAAACGTTTTCAAGACAACGGTGAAAACTGATACAAAGAACAGTTGGCCGAAAAACGTCACGAAAAAAAGTGCATTGGGTGGTCTAAAAAATGAGGAAAAACAACAGAAAATGAAACAGAAGCCAAACAGATGTGCAGATATTGGAAATGCGATACATGAGAAAGAAAAACAAAAAATAGGCTAGAACGAATAAAGTTTGGAATAAACAAAAAAAATTTGATTATACTACACTTCTTTGATCCCAAAAGTGAGCTCCGCGAACAAAAAAGTGGAAGTGCAAGTGAAACATGAATACAAAAACACATATACACCAAGATAACATTAATATGTTGATTCAAAACTATAATTTTCGAAATCAAAATAAATGGAAATTACAAAAAAAACCAACTCACAAAATTTAAAAACGTCGATATTGTCGATGTACATTTCTGCCGTTCGATTGTCGATAATTAGGGTTACTGTAGCCGTCGTGATTTTGTCGAGATCGGGAATTGTTAGTATTGCGATTTTCATTTGAATATCCCTGTCGATTTTGAGCTGAGTTCATTGGACACGACGAATTTGAATTATGGGTGTCGTGATGATGCTGATGCTGCTGATATTGATGATGATAATCATGACCCGGTTGTTGGTAATTTTGTTCGCTCCTCATAAATTGTTCATTTCGAGAATTATTACTATTCCGATGATTGTTCATGTTGAAGCAATTTTTATGTTGATAATTATTATGATGATGTTGGGGTGGAGGATGGTTGTTGTAAGGATTTGAGTTGCAGTGGCTAAATGGTGCGCAATTTTTATACTGAGGATGACGAGGTTGCTGGGGCGGCAAATTTTGCTGGGGCTGTAAAACTACGGGAGGAGTGGTCTGCAATTTTGTTTTGGTCAATTTGTCGACGAAATTTTTGAGCCAAATAATTTGATTATCAAACGAATCGATTGTTTTAAATTCATTCCTACGATTCAATAAAGTTTTTAGACTATCAGCAGCAACAGGGTCGCTCGTCCATCTAGAAAATTTCGACGTCGATGATGGCAGTTGGACTTTTTCTCCCTGACACGGATATCGGGGACGTTGTCGACGAAAGAAAGCAAGACGTTCCTTGGCAGATTTTGGTTTTGGCTGGGCTACTCTGACGGTGTTTTTGGGTCTTCTCTGGCGTTTAATGGCGTTTCTGTTTACAATTTTTATGGTGGAATGCTTTTTTATAGTTTATGGGCGAAAATATTACAGAACGTAAGGTTAAAAGTGCAGTGCGAGTATGTTCAATACAATTTAATTCATGAAATAATATAATGATTTTGCGCAAGTAAAATCGAAATTTTGAATAAGCGAGATTTGTTCTCAAAAGTGGTGCTAATGGTAATTGTTTGGTGAAAAGTTGTGCTTGATTAGCAAATGATGCTACTATTGCATGAAGAAAAGTGGAAAGCCTGTGAGGTGGGCGTGGTAAATGAGGAGGCATAACTAAAATTGGCAGCAAGTCTATTTGAGTATCCTGTTTTTGTTGGCTCTTCAACTCTTCGATAACAGCCTCAACTTCTAAATCGAATGAACGTTCTATGAGGCTGTTGGTGTTTTCGAAATTTTGATCATTCTCGATGTCATCTAAAATTGAGTCCGCAAACTCAGGCTCTAACATTTGGGAAGAACTCTGAGCAGCTTCACATTCTGCTTGAACTTCTATCTTCAGTTCATCATCCATAATGTTTTCCAGTTCAAGTTCCAGTTCAATAGACAAACCAGTTGTAACCTGCTGATCTGAAATTTGTTCAGTTCTTGCAGTTACTTCATTTTCACATTACATTGATGATGATGGATGTAAATCATCCAAACACTTACTTGAACTCAAGTGACTGGGATGATACTTCGGACGAACATCCATGAACAATGGCCATGGTGCACAACAATTAACAATTTGTTTGGCGAGGTCAGAGGCAAAAGTTTGTAGTGCTTCTGGCCAAAATCTGGGGTGTCCAGTGAGCAAAAAGTAAACACCTAAATCGAGGACTTGAGTAGCTATAACAGCTATTTCAAAACAATTCCTAGAAGTCACTAAAAATTGATCTAAACTCCAGTAATCATCCCACATTAAGATTTCTTGCTCTTGGTGAGTCTCAAAGAATAGCGAAAACATATGATTCAAGGAGAAACTGTCTCCTTTCTTTGTAAGAAACTTGTGACCAGCAAACTCAGGAAAGCCCAGAATTTGTCCGGGCTGACCTTCATAGAAATAAGCAATGTCAAAAATAGAGTGGGCTTTATTCATGATGTTGGGCGGTATCCACTGATCATGATAGGCTTTAGAAGGAGCGAGTCCATAAAAAAATTTGGTTATTTTGTGATTTTTCAGTAACCGAAAAAAATAAATTTTACCCATGAGTTGTTGCTTGAAAATTTGATATGGCATGATAATTGTTTGTTGGGTTGAGAACACAGATATCACGAAGGCTTGCAATGTGTATATCATGTGGAATTCATTACTTACCTCCACAAAAACGTCCTCTTTGAATCCTATCGGGATAATCGCCACAATTGGTAGTATTTTTGAGTTGTTCAGGGTAACTTCGAGCATACGCATCGTTTCCATGAAATGGTTTGGCGTCCGCATGTACAAGATTTTTCCTTCGTCAATATTGGGGATACCGGGTGAACGGCCCGATTTTTGTTCCCACAAAGTTCGCCAATCATTCGAATCGCTAAATGGTAATTTTTCTTGAGGAGGACGAAAATCTATAATCAAATGAATTATAAAATCTTGTGGAATAAAATGAAAAATTAAATAAATCGGAAACAAAATCACCTCGAAAAAAACTAGTAAATTTCAGACTTCAAAGTCTGTTTGCACTTCGAAAATTAACAGTGATTTCAGTTAGCAATTAAACCATGTAGGGTGTCACTTTGTTGAAACTTTTCACAATAACGCTCTGCTTCATCTCTGATTTTAGAATCCGCTCTGGTTCTCAGTGGCAATTCATTTTTCATATTCTGATATGTAGACAGTTGTTCAAGTTTTGCAAGAACTATTTTTCCACTCCCGAACAATTTTATTGCAACTACATTTTCTGGTGAATCTGGGCACTGCTGTTGTGTTTTGTCTGGACATAAAACATAACCACACTGCAGGAAACCCTTGACATTTTTCACTATGACAGCATCACCAACTCTACCACCATTTTCAGTTATAACCCTACGATCAAATGAGTATTGTTCATTCTGATCTTTAAACTCAGCAACATTCTCTCTGTTCTGAGAGGGACTCTCAATTGTGGAAGTCTCAATATCTTTTTGTTGCATAATTTCATTGTCTTCCAATCTGTGGAAATACAACCTAAGCTGATTAGCATGAACAGTTCTTTCTGCTCCATGACCATTAGCAGGGCGAATTGTATAATTAAGAGGAGATGGATGAGCCACAATTTTGTAGGGCCCTATCCAATGAGGAGTTAATTTACCTTCCACACCTTTTGCTCTCCTACTTCATACTCCACTTCCTTAGCTCTATGATCATAGTTGCGTTTTTGACTAATTTGAGATTTTTGTAAAGTTTGGTAAGCCAAGCGTTGAGCAGCTTCAAGTCTCTCTTTCACTATGTTGACATCCCATGGACCTTCTGTGGATGTATCAATTGTGGTTCTCAAGATTTGATCCACAGGAAACATTGGTTTTCGTCCATAAATAAGTTCAAATGGACAAACTCCGGTAGAAGTTTGCACAGATGTGTTGTAAGCGAACACAACATATGGTAGGAGCTTTGGCCATTCTATATTGTATGCTTCAACACTGGTAGCTAGCATCGAAATCAACATTCGGTTGAAACGTTCAACTAAGCCATCAGTCTCAGGATGATATGGCACTGTAAGGACCTTGTGAATCTCAAGTAACTTACATAATTCCACAACTACAGCACCTGTGAACTGTTTCCCTTGATCTGTTAGCAAAGCTTTTGGGACACCATGTTGTAGTATCACACTCTCTATCAAAAATTTTGCCACAGTTTCGGCTTTCATATTGTCCAGAGCTTTAGCTATAACCCAACGTGAGAAATATTCTGTACAAACTATGACATACTTGAGGTTGCTTTCTGTGGCCGGTAATTGCAGAATATCCATTGCAATCAAATTAAGGATTCTACCAGGAGTGATGCTGTTCAGTGGCGACCTACCTAACTTACCTTTTTTTACTGATTGACAGATTTTGCAAGTTTGAACCCACTCTTGCACATCAAACCACATAGATGACCACCAGTACTTACTTTGTATTTTCTTCAATGTTTTAACCATTCCCATATGACAACCAAAGACAGAGTCGTGAAAATATTCTAGAATTGTGTTCCTATGTTTGAGGGGAACAACTAACTGCCACTGTTCTAGATCAGAGAATATTAAGTGACGATAAAGTTGTTTATCATCAGCCACTACAAAGTCTTTGAATTTGACTTCATATTCTGCCGATGCCTCTGGTATATCATACTGTACTAAATACACCATGATTGGTTTACAAAACAGATCATTCCATTGATCCAGGCCCCAATTTTTAGGCCAGTCAGACTCGAATTTATTAAGGTCTAACCTATCAATTACATAAGAAGCAACATTTGCTGCATTCGAGAAAGTAATTTTAAGTGGCATCATCCCAGAAGTTTGTTCTGAAGATTGTGATCCTACAATTTGAGCACAAAAAGATTGTTTTTGACACTGAAAATCACTATATGTTAATGGTTCGTCATTTAAATTCATATTGCCAAAATTATCAGCAATATCCGGGCGTCTTGAGAGGTCATCTGCATTCAAATTTGCATAACCTTTACGGTGATAAAGAACGAATTGATAAGTACCTAATTCTTGTTGCCATCTCAGAATCTTGCCGTTATTACCCTTATATTTTTTCAATGCTGTGACAGCTGAACTACCTGTCACAAGATCAAACTCACGACCAAAAACGTAGGGACGAAAAACATTGGTAATCGCCCAAAACACAGCAAGCATTTCTTTTTCATTTATATGTAACTTTCTCTCTGAATCAGAAAGCATCCTACTTGCATAAGCTACGGCCCATTCACAATTATCATCTTGTTGCGCCAGAACAGCTCTGATGCCTCTGTCACACGCATCAGTATAGACTATAAATCAATTTGTGAAATCAGGGTAACGTAAAGTAGGATAATTAAGTGCCTCAGCTTTAAGTTTGTTAAAGACATCGGTGCACGCATCAGTCCAAACGAAAGCATGACTACTTTTACGTAAATCCATCAACGCTGCTGCTTTCTGTGAAAAGTTGCGGATGAAACGACGATAATATTGTACAAAACCTAAAAAAGAGGACAGCTCCTCTTTGTTCTGTGGTATGGGCCAATTCTGAATACATTCGATTTTAGCCGGATCGGGTTTTATCCCCTCAGGTGATATTATGTGACCTAAAAAGGGTACCAATTTTCTACAAAAAAGACACTTCTTCGCTTTGAGTGTCAACCCTGCTTCTCTCAAATGGTCGAACACTTGTTTCAAGTGTGCCAAATGTTCTGCAAATGACTTGGAATAAATGATGATATCATCCAAGTACACCAGACAAAAGTTCCAGCAATGGCGACCTAAAACGACATCCATGAGTCTTTGAAAAGTCGATGGTGCATTGCATAATCCAAATGGCATCACTGTGAATTCGAAAAGACCTTTTCTGGTGGCGAATGAAGTCTTTTCTTTACTTTCTTCCTCCAGTTCTACTTGCCAGTATCCATGAGACAAGTCTAGAGTCGAGAAAAGTTTTGCAGTTCCCAATGCAGCCAGAGTCTCATCAATTCGGGGAAGAGGATAGACATCTTTCTTGGTTATGGAATTTAGCATTCGAAAATCAATGCATGGCCTCCATGTGCCATCCTTCTTCTGAACCAAAACGAAATTAGCTCTGTACGGACTACATGAGCTCTGAACAACACCATCGATTATCACCTTCTGTGCCTCTGGAATTCTCCTCATCAGTTGCACAGATGGACTCGAGTTACCTGTATCAATATTGTGTTTCACAACATTGGTACGACCAATTCTACCTGTTACTTCTGTAAACAGATCAGAATTCTGCTTCAAAAACGCCACGAGCTCATTTTTATCAACTTCATTCAAAACTGAATCCATTCCAGTGGAGGAAGATAGTATTTCGCAAAATACTGGGTCATCCTGACAACCCTCCACCAGAATCTGCTTACCAGTCCCACTGGCTTCCACAGGCATCTGACTCGACGAACCCTGTCTGCAATGTTCATTCACTGTGCACTGTGAAGAACACACTGGAACACCCTGTTCCTTATCTGGGAGTGACCCACTTACTTGTGCCACAACATTGGCTAAACCGGCAAAACAACTAGCTCGGGGGACAACACTTTCCTGGTCCAGTGGAAATAACGTTCCTACTACTGTACCCTTTTCACACAACAACGCGTTACCTCCGAAATTCACAAACATGACAGGAATGTGTCCATTCCTGACTTCCACAAACAAATTCGTGCCACAGAAGTCGTCTTTTGTTGAAAATTTTGAAATGCTTTCCATTAAACCAGTGACACCATCTACTCTTTCATCGGCTAGGCCATAAGCGTAGACTATTGCACTCGGTGGAACGACTACAGTACTTTCACAAGTTATGGAACAGACAAAAGATGAGGAATACTCTTTAGATACAAAAGGAATTTGAATTTCGCGACTATTCAGACAAATTACTCGCACCAACCGTTGAGGAATATCGACAAATATGTTACCATCTGACATGGCCTCTGCACCCAGCAAAATTTTGTAAGGCAGGGTTTCAACAAGTAAGAATGACGTTTTGAAAGCGAACGAATTATGACCTTTGCCCAATGTGATTGCAGTGAAAACTTCACTCAGAACTGCAATAGGTTCTGCTGATAAACTCTTAATACTCGTGATATCGGTCGACTTATAAACAAATTTCTCGCCTTTATCTTGTAAAAGCTGAAGAAAATCTAAATGGATAATGTTGCACAAGCTCCCATTGTCTACAAGGGTGTAGCATCGAGTTCTGCTTTCACCAACATGAACATAGATATTAGCATGTAACTTTGTATTAGCATGTTTCACAGCTGAAGTTTGTTCAGCAATAACACCAAAAGCAGAGGAAAATTGGTGATTTGCTTGATAAGTACCGTTAGAATTAGAATTTGTCGTACGTCTCGAATTTGTAGCATGAGAAGTTCCAGGATTTTGTCCAGGTGCTCTTACTCTTGCAGACGGACACTGATAAGCTCCATGCCCTTCGCCATTACAATTGAAACAAACAGACGGACGCGACTGACTAATATTTGGACAGTCTTTTTTATAGTGGCCTGGCTGATTACACCCAAAACATTTGGAATCGGACGATGTAGGGCCATGAAAATTTTTAGAATTTTGTTGGAAAAGATTAGGATTTTGGAATGAAAAAGATTGATTATGGTTAGGTTTACGGGCACCAAATGGAATATTTTGCCTGGATTCGAAATCTTTCTTAGGCGAACTAGTTTTACCAATACCCTCAAAACCTTTCGTAGAAGATAAACGCGAGTTTCGGAGTTTAGCTAACTGACGGAGCAAAATTTCGTTTTCAGCAAAGTTAATTGCTCCATCCAAGGTCGCGCATTTCTGTTTGAACAGTTCTAGGCGTAGATTTTTATCACACAGAGCTTCGATGTACAAATTAACCAATTCCGATTCGTCAAAACCAGGTTTTTTGTTTATATAAGCATTTCTAGCTTTTTCTCTGAAATCTTTCGAAAAATCTAGAATGCTTTCATCAACCTTTTGACCTCTTCGACGCAACTCATTTTTGAGCCTGTCAAAATGCTGAGATGGAACTAGTTTTTGAACCAGCTCCTGTTTAAGTTTTGTCCAATCTTTCCGCCAATCTAACTCCATAGAATCAAGAATGGATGCTGCACGACCTTCAGTTAAGTTAACTACAAGCCAACATTTATACTCATCAGACCAGTCTGAAATATGAGCTGTACGTTCGAGTTTGGCCAACCATTCGAGAAATTCTTCGGGGGAAGAACCATTACAACACTTGAATTGACACGGAACCTTGAAATTATCTTTATCAGTATGTGACAAATTTGTTTTATTTGGGGAATCGAACTCGAACTGTTTAGCATGAGAATTGTGCTTGGGAGTCTCAAGATTTGCTTGAGAAGCCCCAGAAATGTTTTTAACATCATCATCATCAACTGAATCGAGATTCTTCTGACAAAGTTGCGACTGAATTTTCTTGATCTCCGATCTGTTCGAATCGACAGCAGAATACAAAGTCAAAACGTGACCATCAATTTTCGAGAACAAATCCCTACACACGTTATCGAGATGATCAATAGAACCTTGCGTTTCTTTCACACGTGATTCAAAATTTTGTTTCAAATCAGAGAAAGTTTGAGATTTTTCGAAACGAATTTTATTGAACTCATCAGATAGAACAAATTCGATGTCGAGTTCCATGACAGTTTTAAAATTGTAGAAAACGTCCTTCAACTGAGCCAGCTCAACAAAGTGAGAACTAAAGATCTGCTTAAGTTCAGCACTACTTACCTTTAATTCAGTTATCATTTCCTCGAAGTGTTTCATAGACGCAAGTTCAGTGTTCAGATTTTTATGAGTGAAATGATGATTAGTTGCTTTTACATGTGCACTAGTGGACTCTTCATCTTCTGACTCCAATAAGTTTGGATCAGTTTTATCAGTAGGACCAAAAAATTGTTTTGGAACACTACTATCATCATTCATTACAGCACACTCTTCATCAGAAACGGGCAACTTGAACATAAAGGTGTCTATATTCTTATATCTTTTCTTAGACCTTTTCAAGCTTTCAACAACATAATTTTGTAATGCTGCTGTTAACGCCTCTTTGTCAGCTGGATCAACTTTCACGCCATACTCATTATCAAGTTGTTTAAACCAGGGCGAGTCAGATGGCGCGTTTATAATATCATTAATATTAACAGTAACAAAATTTGGTTTCTTACCGATATTCGACGCATCCATGTCCGACAATTGGAAAGGAACGCAACAATAAATTCGACCAATATTTTGACAAAAACAAATTAAGTGACCAGTGTATATTTTTTTCTTTTGAGACTAGACTCACAACTCCTCCTCCTTGTCTGACCATTGGCGACTCCTACTGTCTGTCTTCCTTGTTTTTCCGGGCTAACGCACCATGTAATGGTTTGCCTATGGATAGTAGGAGATAAAGGGACCGAGTTCTGGTTTGGACAAAGTCCACCGAGCTACTGTAGGTTGGCGCCTGATTTATTATTAAGAACAAAAAGAGAAAGAAAAGACGCCTCACCAGTGGGCTACGAAAAACAACAACAATGATTCTCTACCAACAGAAAAATAAACGTTTTCAAGACAACGGTGAAAACTGATACAAAGAACAGTTGGCCGAAAAACGTCACGAAAAAAAGTGCATTGGGTGGTCTAAAAAATGAGGAAAAACAACAGAAAATGAAACAGAAGCCAAACAGACGTGCAGATATTGGAAATGCGATACATGAGAAAGAAAAACAAAAAATAGGCTAGAACGAATAAAGTTTGGAATAAACAAAAAAAATTTGATTATACTACAAAAGTGTGAGAAAACGTGGTTTTTCTGACGAATGAGGATCATTGTGAATTTCATGGAAGCCGGCCTTTGGTGGTGCCCTCATCCAGAAAAGACTCCTGTCATCACATGCATCGGACGCCATTCTTATTCAGTTCCCATTTTAATATTTTACGCATTCAAAACAAAGATAGGTAGCTTGCTACGCCCAGTGTTATAGCTTATCCTACAAAAATCAATTTCATAAAAACTTCTGAATCAGATGCAATTTTCAGTGCCGCGTATCGGCCATACTAATAGCGTACTAATAAGAGCTTTGATCAGTTGCCTACGAGTCTTAAATTTATGGTTTTGTATCAAGAAGTTGTTCTGAAAGGATTCGTAAAATCTAACGTAACATCCGTGACTCATACAGTCTAACAATCTGATACTTTTACTCGTTTCTTACAAAAAAATTTTGCTCGGGACTCCTTTTTTAAATACTCTGGACACGTTTTTCAATGATTCCCTATGCTTAACCGTTGTTTTCAAGACACATTTTTCACTTTTTCAGGGTAACATTTCGCATATGTTTTGTAAAAAATCGTATCTGTAAGAGTAAAAACGTGTCCCAAAAACAATGGTTAAGCATAGGAAATCATTGAAAAACGTGTATTCAAAAAATTAGTTCCAAGCAAAAATTTTTTGTAAAAAACGAGTAAAACCGTTAGATCCTTAGACCGTATGACTCGCAGACGTTACGATAGATTTCACGCTAGGATCCTTACCATCTAACTGTTTTACTCTATAAAATTGTACAGAAATTTTGTGAAACCATTAAATTTTTATTAAAATGTGAAAATTTTTTCGAAAAATTAATACTATAGTAACTGACTGTATAGTGGTCAGTTCGTCCTGCATTCTTGGGAAAATTTTAAAAAACACCTGAGGGCCATAATCTAATGTTTTACTTGGTAGATTCTATGACCCTCAGGTGTTTTTCAAATTGCAAAAAATGAGTTGAACCGTTAGATTCTATAATTCTCAAGTGTTTTCATAAATTTTTTCGATAGGGATATTGCGTCATCAATTTTAACTTCTGAGTCAGGTCAGCAAAGGTATACTTTAAACATTGAGGTCGTTTTTTATCAGTTAGAGCTTTGAGTGTAGTTTCTACATGGAAGTAGAATTCTGGGATTGAAGCTTTAATGTGTAAAATTCTACTTCCATGTAGAAAGTACCGTCGAAACTTCAGACGTACTTTCTATGTACATGAATGTAGAATTCTAGGGTTGAAGCTTTAGGCGTACATTCTACATGGAAGTAGAATTTTACACATTGAAGCTTCGGGCGTACTTTCTACACCACTTGTATCGCCCCCCACACTTAACGAAATTCGGATTGTATTACATCGTGGACCACACTTTCTACACCCCGTGTATCGCCCCACACAGTTAAGGCGGCAAACTTTGAAGTAAATGTCTTATACAGGGGTATCTTTTGTGTACCCCTGTATGGGCCCGTGTAACTACTATGGTTCATGTGAATAAGGATGTATCAGCAAGTTTGTTTGAGTTTTCGGCTCGGCGTGTCCTCAATACAGCGAAACCCACAACAGCAAAACTCAAAGCAGCGTTTCTCATTACAGCGAAGTCTCAATACAGCGATTCTCATTACAGCGAAGTCTCAATACAGCGATTCTCATTACAGCAAAGTCTCAATACAGTGATTCTCATTACAGCAAAGCCTCAATACAGCGATCCTCATTACGGTGAAGTCTCAATACAGCGATTCTCAATATAGCGAAATCTCAATACGACGATTCTCAAAAGTGCGAATACAGCGAATAATAAAAATTCTATGCATTAGTGTAAACGCGCATATTCTTTTTATAATAAATATGCGAACTAGGTAAATTAAAATCGTTTTTGTTAGTTGAGATAGTCTATTTTTAGTTGCATTTGGCCATCTAAATTTCACACGCTTTTGTACTGCGGTTGCGGTAGGTATGCCCGAATGGACCACTCGAAAATCACAAAAAAAATTTGTGAGAAAAACATTTTTTCGGAACGTTTGAAAAAAACAAAAGCAAAAAATTATCATAAGGATTCTCCATTAAAGTTATTTTGCAGGCAGCTTAATTGCATTGCAAAAAAAATTAAATTGATGAAATAAATAGAATAAAATGAAATAAACAAACAAGATGAAATGAATAAAATAATTAAGCAATAAAGGCAAAAGAAAAAACGAATGATAACGACATGAGAAGTAAAGTAATGTAGCAAGAAGTAGGTAAAAAATAGAACAAAAATACACAACCTGAAAGAATTATACAAAAGGTAGCACAAAATAAGAATATGCAAAGAAATAAATCGATAAAAGAGAAAATAAACAAGAAACATGCATGTGGATATGAATAACCAAACCAGAATAAAAAGCTGTAATGTGAAAACACATGTGTGACAATCTGTATCCACCAGATCAAAAAGGAGGACCAAATGGGCCATGTGCCAATACGTCTACCCCGCCTAAACTCAATTTTTTCCTTTCAAAAATAACTGCTTTGAAAATTTTTTGAATCTGTTCTGATACTTCGTTGTTTTGAGAATCGCAGTATTGAAACTTCGCTGAATTGAGAATCGCTGTATTGCGACTTCGCTGAATTGAGAATCACTGTTTTGAGACATCGCTGTTTCGAGAATCACTGTATTGAGTCTCGCTGTTGTGTGTTTCGCTGAATGGGGGTGAAACCTTCGGCTATTTACAAAAGTGAAATCTAGACAAGAAACTAAAATAAGTACAGAAAACACATAAACGAAAAATTAACATAAAGTTGTTTGTACATGAAAAAAAATTTTTTTTTAAATCTGGTTATATCTTAGACAGAGGCACCACAGAATGAAAAGGGGCGATCAGAAACATTGCGAAAACGAATTTTATTTTTATAAAAAATGTAAACAAAATTTTAATTTTTGTCACTATCAGGCCGAAGTGGCAGCGTGCGAGCAGCGGCAACAAGGCGGCATGTTTTGCAGGCGTTGGTGGCAGCAAAACAAACACCATGCGTTGCGAGCGATGGGGCAGTGTGCTCTGCGAATGGCAGCACGGTGCGGTGAATTGTCGTCTAGGCCAGCTCCCGGAGTGAGTGGCCTGTCATCATCGCTAGTGGCGGCGATGGCTGCATCAACAGCGGCGACCGCGGCGTTGAACTCGGCTTGCTCAAGATCACGTGGCAGCGAGGGCGACATTGAGCTCGGACTCGTCCCCGGCCATGACCTCGGCCCATGTGTCTGTCGGTTGGGCAACGGGCAGCAGAGTGGCAAGCAGCACAGGTGGTCCTGCATCATCTGAAGAGAGAACACGCTGTACATTGCAAAAGGCCCGTTTTTCGGACACCACAGATTGTGGAAGATTTCCCAAGTGCTTACCGATGTCCATGCTGGCCAGACGCTGTATGAGCGGTGCTGTGGTGGCGGCATCGTGCAGTGCGGAAATATACTGCGGCGGCGATGGGACCGGCTGCAGTGGTTGGGCCGGCTGTGGGTGCACAGCGCAGGCACAACGGGGGCAGGCGGCCGGCAGCGCCGAGCCTTCGCAACATTACTTCAGAAATTTTTTTGTATGGAATACTGTGGTCAGAAGCTAAGACGATTTTATTTTTGTCGTTCTCCAAACACTTCATGAAATCCTCAACTGGCAACGGCCGAAAAATGCAACACATAAGTTGAAAAAAATAAAAAATCACGATCGAGATCAAATATTCTTTTTTGACTTTTTTGCCAATTGTTTCACGAGTGTTATTGTCAACGGATTTTCATCTTTTTGTAGCGGTATATTTCCCGTTGGGGCCACGAAATATTCTTCCACTCTCTTCGAGGCATTTCTGAGAATTTCGTCTCTAACATTGCCTTCCGTTACCATGTCTTCCCTCAAACGCAGTTCTTCGTTTTCCAAAACTAAAAAATATGTTCAAATATGATTAATTCTACTATAAAAATAAACTAATATAAATATAAAAATAAATATAAAACTATAAAAATATGTTAAATGATTTCCAAATTATAAAACATGCTATTTCCTATTCTAAAAGCCTTTAAAAAAGACACCAACGTCTTTTGAACAGAAAAGTTACGGTAGGAGACTCGTGGACGTTAGGAAGTACATCGGGAAAAAATCCAGAACATTTTCATATGCTCATATGAGTCAAATTCTTTATTAATTGATTGGTTTTGACTGATATGTACAAAAGGATGTTCCGACGAGCAGGGTTTTTTTTTTGACCTACGAGTCACAAGCCAAGTGGCTTGTTGACCTAAAATTTTACAACCCATTCCAAATTTTTACAAGCCAATTTTTTAATATCAGTATAAGTGAATAAATTCTAATGCTAGGTTATTTTTTAAAGAAATGTATATATTGAGCATCACGGCAGTCGATCAAAAAAGAGATGTCATTCAACATTTATTCAATGGTTAATTCATTAAAATTCAGGAAATTTTTGAGTTTGATTGAAGTCTAATCTACAAGCATTGTGGAACAAATTTTCCAGCAAACTATCCAAGAACATAATGACTTTGAATTACATGAAAAATCGACGGTTAAGTCCTCTAGGATGACAAGTGAGAGCCCAAAAAAGCTATTAATCTTTCCTGCCTGAAACGCCGCAAAAATTTTTTGGGTATTGACATTCTGCGATGCTGGAAAATCATTTTTCCAAACATTTATTTGAAGAATTAGATTCGAATTTCCTGTTCAAAGGTCGTAATTTCTAGAATTTTATGTTTGAAAAATTTTAAAACCATTAATTTATTCACAAACTCTCATGAACTTGGCCGAAAAGATATGAGTAAGAAGAGTAGAAATTTCCGAAAACTACTTCCAGGAAGCTTTTGGATTGATTTTACGTTAAGAAAGGAATACTCGCTTCAAAAAGTTTACAGACTTGACGTATTGATCTTTCTCAAAAAATGTGTCAAGGGAAAAATGTGAATCCTTATTAAATATCAAAATGAAATATTGAAGATTACCAATTAAAACATGAGATAATACGTTTAAGATGATTAAAACTATTAAAGATTAAATGATAAGTGAAGGTAGACATGTTAGAAGCAGCGCCTGAGCAGGAAATAAATAATAATGCTTATTTAAGTTATAACCGGCGCGAAGCGCCGGAAAATTTTGAGATTATGACCTTCTAAAATGCACCAAAATGCATCTTTCCTGTATCCGATATGATCAAATACATGACTCAAAAAATTCTGACAAGCCATTTTGGCTTGTTGGACTAAAATTCTACAAGCCATTTTGTCAGTCCAACAAGCCATGGCTTGTAAAATGCTAAAAAAAAAACTATGCCGACGAGCGAAAAAGAAACGAAAAACATACACTAAAAGCCATATTTACTGATCATACAGCAAAGCACGGACACAATCTGTTTTTTTAAACATTTCCCCTACAATCGCAAACGCTTCGTATTCCGATTACCTGTATACATTGGCTCCACGTTTCGCGTATCGACCAGATCTAAGTGATTTGCATAATTTATAGCTTTCCTCAAATGATGAACAGCCGCCGGATTCGAAAAACGAACCAGCGAAAGTTCTTCCAGCAGAGTCAATAAATTTTCGTCTAATGCTCCCTCGTCGCTGGCGTTTTTGATCTTATCAGAACTTTTTACTTCGTCTAGTGGTCGATAAATCTCAGGGAAAATGCTCGGCTTCTCATTGACGGACAGACGACGTAAGTTGGAAAATTCGCGTAATTTTCGCGTCAAAATTCTTGATTTGATCATTAGTAAACTAAAAATACACACGATTTACCCTAAAAAACAAACGGCCAACGAAAAAAATATGCACATAGAAAAGCAAATATTTTAGAGAAAAACAAGAGATGATTGACGCTGCAAACAAGGGAAAAACGTGCTGAAATAAAAAGGAACGAAGTGATGAAACAGAAATTTTAAAAAGAAGCAGAAAAAAGATACATAGAGGAAAAAAGACTAATTCGCCTGACCGAAGGGACGGAAAAAAACCGAGTAACACCTAATAACAATGACCAACAACCCAAACGTACAAGTTGTAAAATAAGAAATTCGTGCGAAAATTTCTCAAAATATGACACGCTTCCTCATCAAAACTTTATTAAGTCGACCATTATGATAAATGTGACACATTTGCATAAGTAATCATCGATACAGTGAGACACGAAAAGTCAAAGTCAAAGACAAAAATGACGAGCGTAACATAGTGAGGGCGAAACTTTCGTGTATTAAATAAACATGCGCGACAAGATATTTTGGACACCTCAATGATTTACGTATAATTTACCGGAAATAAATAGGTGTTCAAGTTATACCACAAGAACTAAAAATAAACAAAACAATGAATAAACCACAAAATTTATTTACATAATTGCATATGTGCAAACGTTCATCGAAAATGCGCTGCGTGAAATGATTTTTCATTGTTGTTCATATATCAAAAGCTTATGTTTTATTGTTGTAAAATGCAAAATTTGCTTCCTAATGTTCATTCGACTGAAAAATCCAACTGTCTATTCAACCAGTGCTGTTCTCCGATAGTTAAATAAGCAGTGAAAAGTTGAATAGCGTGCGATTCTGACCAGTATTGTAGAAAAGAAGTAAAAAATAAAATGCCGAAGAAATTTCATATTGTAGATGGAACAAAATATATACGTACCTTGTATCACACATTACGCGGTTTAAAAAATAAACTGCTGACCGTCGCGGCCAAGGGATTTTTCTTCCGCTGGGGTTTATTACCATTATCAAGCGATTGTTCGATCATTTTTTCGTCGTTTTCAATCGTTTCCGGTAACGACATAAAACTCAAACTCGAACTAGTTTTGGAACGTCTGAAGAAAGTCAGAAAGCGAATGTACAATTTTCATTATAGAGCAGCGGATAGGTTCATGTTTTTAGAAAACTGAAAAACAAAGTATTACACATGAATGAACCAGATGTCAAGCAGCATTGTTTTACAAGTAAACCAAAGCTTCATGTTAATGTTCAATTAATCTGCAGATGAACTATCGTCTATTCATTTTTAAATGAACCTCAAACAGTTTGTATAGCAGTTTTCCAAAATGAAATTCCGACTTTTTCAGGTTTCCCAAGTCATTTTCTAAATTTTTTCAGATAAAATCAGTGATTAAAACATGAAATGCTAAAATAAGTGTGTACCAGAGCCTGTAAGCACGTGTAAAGCACATATGATTATAACAAACTATTTTTCAAATTGATTTAAAAATATTTTCACATTTGTATAATTTTGTGATTTACAGGCATAACAAATTTTTTTTTGACAATAAATTTCCTTCAATTTTACGTTTCTTCTCTTCCAACTATTTACTTTCAGCTGTCGCATTTTTTCTGCTTCAGTAGCCGTTCGTTTTCCTCCAGTAACTCAGTTTCAACTCTTTGATTAGCTTTTTTGTACCGAGAATTACTGTTTTTTCCATATACATTTTTCTACGGCAGTGTTAAGGACATTTTTTCCAAAACGCGTTTTCGACTCAAACATGTTTATAGTTGTTTATGTGCATTTTTACGTTTTTTACGTTGTTGCTCAAATGGAAAATTGTTCAAATCAAGAAAAAAATTGTTATTTTCTGACATTCATCATGTACAATGAAACAAATGTTATACAAAACATCTCTCAAAGAGTTTTGTGCTTCAAAGCCGTTCGTCGGTCAGAACTATAAATCTCACTTCATTCTATGCTTTTCTAGCGAATATTTCCTATATCGTCCTTATTTTCTTTGTTGGATCATTTTTCTCTTTTTTATTTTTGGAGTATTTTTCTTGTCAGTGATTTTAATAATAACCGATTTATTAGAAACTATTTCTAGATTGTTAGTACACTTTCTGTTCTTGATATCTCATTTCGCTTTTACTTAAAACCAAGTTCACAGCGGAAATTCTAGTTTTTGTCCTCTATTCATTTTTCGTGAGCTAAAAACCTACTTTCTTATTCTTAGGCGTACCTTTAGAATGTGTTTTCCGTTCAGCATCCAATTGAACTGAACATAGCAGCCATTACGAGAATGATCTCTTACAAAATATTGATGAAAAGATAAGTGGGTAATAGAGCGCTTGCTATAGTTACATACATACATGTAATTGGGGGGGGGGAATGCTATGGGAACCCCCCCCCCCCCAGAAATCGTCGACCATATGGCTAGCCATTGGGCGATCGCCCCCCCAGGATTTTCCAATCCTATGGCTAGCCATATGGTAGTCGTAGGAACCCCCATACTTTTTGTTGGAAAAATACTAAAAAAATGCTAATTTTTTGATGAAAAATGTCAATTTTTGAACAAAAAATGGTCAAAAATGTGAATTTTCCGGGCGCTTCGCGCCATGAATACATTTTTCAGTCTTTTTTTGTAGAAAAAATTACTATTTTTTTGAACTATTTTTCGGACTTTTTTCGTGAAAAAAATCGATTTTTTTGCTTGAGAGACCCCTCCCCCAAAGTTTTGGGAATTACTGACCCCCGGCCAAAAAAGTCGTCCAACCCCCCCCCCAGACCTCGGGGCTCCGTTACATGTATGGTTACATAAATAGCTTGCTTGCTCTGAAAACTGTAACTCAGAGAGTTGGCTCCGAGCAAACTCTCAGACTAAATCAGCTATTGAAATCCTCAACTTCAGTATAATTTATACAGGAATAATGTAAATGAATATAGAACAAATAAAATGAAAGTGCAAAAAATAAGATAAAAAAATCCAATACTCTAACTTGACTACCCAACGTTTCCAATTCCGAAGGTGTGAAAGTCCGCATAAATAAAAACTATCGACATGAATTTTCCAACTAACAAACAATTAGATTTATAGATTTACGTAGAACATTAACAATTCAAAATGACTGATGATAATATGTTAAGAACACTACACAGATTCCCTCGAGTCTTCAAAACGAAATCAATGGAAAAAAATTTCTGTTTGTTTACGATACAGCATGAAACTTGAAACTATAAACAAAAAAACAAAAACTGTCGCTCAAATTTCGAACGTGAACACTAATTTCGAAATTTTAATTCAGTTTTTCGAATTCTTGATGGTCTCAAAAGCTTTTTTGACCTCCTACAAAGAAAACTTTGACATATACAGACAGCAAGATATTATTAGATATCTGAACAAGGGCGAGTGTTTGCTGGCAGCTAGATTCAATTCTGTAGTGGCTCAGTTTCAAAATGTGTCTGCTGATTTTTCGGAAAAACACAGTTGATTTTTCTCGGGTTGCTTTACTTCATCATCTAATGACTGATAGCGCTAGCATATTATCTACATTCAATTCCACTGAAATCAGGAAATATTTTACCCAAACCATGCCAAAAATATTTACTTATCATTCTTATTCGAACCAGTAATTTGCGCCGCATTCAACTTATAACGAATCTCGCCGCAATTTATTTTCTTCGCTATTTTAGAATGCGGCACTTTCTCTCGATTTTTCACTTTTTTGACCTTTTTACGACCAAACGAAGAAGAGGAGCACAACATTTCGTCCTCGTCATCAACATCATCATCCAGGGCGAAGTTTTTTCCCAGAACTTCTTCCTCGACGTTGAATTTTACGCTTGACAATGATATCGATTTCTCGAATTTAGCCGACGAACGGTTACTCGACGACATTTTTTCACCGCTATTACGCTTATCGTAAGATTTTACGATCGAACTAACGTCAACGTATTGATCGTTTCTGTCATCAGCGTCAGTAACTTGATCAGCCTGTACCTTTCGGAATATAACGTCGCCTAATTTTACGGCACAAGATTTGAACGCCGGAGGTTTGTTGTTATTGTAAGGCGCCGTTGGTGTCGAAAGTTTCGAACAATCTATAACAACAAAAAACATATATAATCGATATATACGACGGTTTTCGAAAAAATTAGCGAAAAAAATAAGAAATTTCTATCGAGAAATCCTCCAGATGATCATCTTTTCAGCAAATGTCCCGCATTTTTCCTAGAAAATCGAGTCAAACTCTATGAATCAGAACGTTTACATGATCAGACAATCACAACGTCAAAAACTAATCAATTCTAAAGAACGACGGGAAAAACTTTGTATTCTGGTGGTGGAAAATTATTTACACCAGAAATGCACGGCAAGTTTTCTAGAGAGACGGTCCTTGGAAGTTTTATCGAGGGACGTGAGGGGTGGGTGAGCAACAAAACAAAAAAGTTTCACAAGCATGCTTTCCAAACAAAATATGCATAAAAATTATAAAAAAACTGTCTCGGAGAAAGTTCAGGGTGCGTTGATTGACGATTTTTCTGGACCAGGAAGTGTCCAGGGTTTCAGGTAGGAGGGTTTACTCCCTATCCCCTTATGTGAATGTA